>CM056051.1:422692261-422904761 GCA_029574335.1 Rana kukunoris | reverse complement strand
GAAATCCTCAGACTCTGTAACTCCACACAGTAATGTGGGGATTTCTCCCTTGTGTGGAGTGTCATGCTCGCCCCTCCTTTGGACTACAGGAGAGTCAGGACGCCCACTAACACACAGCTACTTTATCTGCAACGTAGAGAGCGTCCTGACTCTCCTGTAGTCCAAGGGAGGGGTCGAGCACGACACTCCACACCAGGGAGAAAGCCTCACATTACTGTGTGGAGTTACAGACAGAAGAACAGGAAGTGAGGATTTCTCAGAAGAAAAAAGGACATTTAAAAGCAAAATTGAAGGATGAGGTAAGTTAGGAGGACTGCACTAAGGTAAAGGAAGCTATTTAGGAAAAAAAATGTACCTTTACAACCCCTTTAAGTGGTTAAACCTGTTGTGTGTGTGTGTGTGTGTGTGTTTTTTTTTTTTTTTTTTTTTTTTTTTTTTAATCTTTTACCTGTTGGGAGGATGGCCTTTCACTTCCTGTTCTTGAGGCATAGCAGGAAGTGAAAGGAAATCTATACAAAAACGGATGTCATCAGGACAGGTGTCCCCTCTTATACAAAATAAAGAAAGTAGAAGGAGGGGTCTGACAAGTTTCTACACTGACGGAGTATTGTGGCAGTGGTATATACCTGCTGTCAGATGCTGGCGCCTGAACATGTGCCATACACATCCATAGTGTCAGCAGACTGCCTAATTGGCGGTCTTTTCGAAAACCAACGTGCTTCTACCTGCCACCATAGGTCACCTTATTACCATGGGCAGTTTTAATTGGAAGATGAGGGGTAGCTTGAAGCTTGTGGGCCCCCGATGCAGAAGTTGATCTGCCCGCCACTACCATTTCCCATTCTGGGCTGTTTTCACCTCGTGCTCCCCTCCATTCAGATAATGTCTCACAGCTTTTCCCCAGCCAATGAGAACAGAGAGGTGTGGACTGTGAAAGGCAAAGTGGGAGCCCAGAGTGTTGCTGTGGGGCCGTAAGGCAAATTGGAGCTGGACTTTGTGGAGGATATGATAATGACAGGGAGGCTGGAGGTGCCCCCTCGAGGTTGGGGCGTGGTTGCGATTGTGACCCCTGCAACCTTTTATGCTACCCCCATGATCACGCTATATAAAGTGGCTGAAGTAATGTGGTCTATTTGACAGACCTGACAAATCGGGATAGGGATCTTTATTTTTGTCAGTGTTCAATGAGATTTGAGAGTTGCAATAAGAAATGCAGGCATCTGATGCACCCAGTATTGCAAGTATTGGATGCTGAAGATTCCATTGGTGACTTAACCCAACATAGGAGCTAATATCATTTTACTATTAGAAATGTCATTTTTCAAAGCTGGTTTTAAGTGTGCCTTCATCATGAGTGCCCAGAGCCCATTGTGAGTGCCCAAAACCCATTGTGGGTGCGCACAGCCCATTCTGGGTATCCGGAGCCCCAATGAGACTGTACTGAAGTCATCGCAATCTCTGCACATTTTTGTCATATCTGCTGGTCTCTGCTTTGTGCTAGGAAATGGCTCCACCTGCAGGACAAGTCTGTGGCATGAACCTTTTATAGAATTGTTATTTAGCACTTTGGATAATCTTTACGCTTTTCTCTGTCAAATTGAATAGACTTCCCTGGTTACGTAGAAATCATGAAATGTCCTTCATCACTCTGACCCTTTTCCAGCACTGTATCAGCCTGTCAAGTCTCTTTAGCATAGGACACTCTTGTTGTGTCACTGCACTGCTACGGTTTCATTTGATCATTAGAAATTGATAAGACCATTAGAATAGGAGAAATTTTCTGATGTCACAGATTCTGAAGAATATTTTTGTGGAATAAAACTAGCACATTAAAGAGAATATAATTTACTGTGCCTGCCTGTGTCTGCCAGTCTCTGTCTGCTCTTTTGGATGTCTCATTGGTCTTTGTGCCTGGTACACATGTTGGGATTATCAGACAAATGATTGTCTTTTCTTTTTTTTTTCTTTTTTTTTTATGCATGCTAGTCTCATATCAAAAATTAAAAGTTTAGTAAAGTAACAAATTCTCACGTATGAGGCCAGAGGATGCTCAATTTTTTTTTCCCATAAGACTTGGAATCCCTGGGTTAGATCTGATCGATCGCACTATATCACCTCCTCCTCGAGTTCTCAAAAAATATTAGTTACCTCCTTAGTCGTCATAATGTAACTTGGAAGGTAACAATGAGAATCCTTTATTAATCTGTACTTACTAACTGAATACCATGAAACTGTACTTCATTGATGGTTGAGCATAGTTTCCTCCAATAATGCTACATATGCATTTGCGTATTTACATGTAAACAATAAAAATGATACCCATTTAAAAAAAAAAAGTGACAAACTCTCATACGACAGAATAAAAATACGGACGAGATGTAATGTGTTGGAGTGTATTTGTATTTTTTCAATGACAACTGTACTGATGAACCACTTCAGCCCCGGACCATTTTGCTGGTCAAAGACTAGGCTACTTTTTTGTTATTCGGCACTGCGTCGCTTTAACTGACAATTGTGCGGTCGTGCGACGTGGCTCCCAAACAAAATCAACGTCCTTTTTTTTCCCACAAATAGAGCTTTCTTTTGGTGGTATTTGATCACCTCCTGCAGTTTTTATTTTTTGCGCTATAAACAAAAAAAGAGCGACAATTTTGACAAAAAT
Organism: Rana kukunoris; assembly: GCA_029574335.1. Lineage (NCBI taxonomy): Eukaryota > Metazoa > Chordata > Amphibia > Anura > Ranidae > Rana > Rana kukunoris. The sequence goes on along the minus strand of CM056051.1, from coordinate 422,902,099 downwards.
TCAATATTTACTTTTTGCTATAAGGAATATCCCCCCAAAAATATATATAAACATTTTTTTTGCAACATTGGTTTGCGCAAAAGTTATAGTGTCTACAAAATAGGGGATAGAATTATGGCATTTATTTATTTTAATTTTTGTTTTTACTAGTAATGGCCGCGATCTGCGATTTTTATTATGGCGGATACTTTTGACACGTTTTTGGGACCATTGTAATTTTTACTGCTATAAAAATGCACTGATTACTGTGAAAATGAAACTGGCAGTGAAGGGGTTAACCACTAGGTGGCGCTGAAGGGGTTAAGTGTGCCTAAGGATGTGTTCTAACTGTAGGGGGGATGGGCTGTGTGTGACACAATTACACAAAGCTGTGTACACTGCCCTGTCACTAGGAAGACTAGGGAAATGCCTGGTTACATAAGCATTCCCCCCATTCTTCCTCACCGTCACACGATCGCGGGTATGCTCATGGACATCAAGTCTATGGGACCCGCGGTCTGAGTCTCCGAGCTTCCGGCGGGCGGGCGCGCACGTCCACAATGCTGGCTTCTTAAAGGGTGCGTATATATATGTCCTTCTGCCGGTCTGTGCCATGCCATCGACGTATATAGTCGTGCGCTGGTCGGCAAGCAGTTAAACGAAAATCGTACGATCGTGTATTGTTCGAGAAATGTTCATGCTTATCCCATCGGATAATTTTGCATGAATTGTAGTGATTGGCCCTTGTAAGCTGTGTACTAACAATCAGATTATCGTACATTCGCTTCAAAAGTGGTATTTTCTGTATGGTTTTCCTATCGTGTGTACGTGCCATTAAGCTCACCACACATGTTCGTGTCTGATTGTGCAACCTCCTTTAGGTCTACTAACAACTATGTAGCGCAAATGCCTGTCTGATTGGATGCAAATTGATTGCATAGATCAGTTTGGTCCTCCTAGTACATTGTTTTGGTGAATCTGATTGTACGGTCAGGTTGTAGTGTATGGTGACCCATTAAATCAGAAAGTTCTCTATCTGGAATCTGATGTAACAGACTGTTTTGATTACAGAAAATGTTTTTCAATTGCACATGCTTGTTATGTAGCGTATGTGACCCTGTTTGAAGTCTAATCTATCCATATTCTGTGGGCCAGGCCCTTGCACTACATTATTGTTGGTAGCTCTAAAGGAGCTTGTATAATCAAATTGTAATGTGCGTTAGAGAATGATGAGATTGCGCTGGAAAGTTCGGACACTTCTTACAGCAGACGCGATGACAGTTGAGGCTTGTTGTAAATAAGCAGCGGTAGGGCTGACTTCCTTCTGATTACTGGGGAAGTTTAAATCCAGGCCACGCCTCTTCTGGAACAAAACACCATCCTTTAATCCCGCCTCTTGGTACAACAAATGTAGGCACCTCCCACTTCCAGATAGTTATCTAAAAGTGTGACCAATGATCATTGAGTGTTTTGGTATACAAGGCCTCAAATTCGGCCTCTGATGCCACCAAAGGACTGCATATCATATTGATTATATAGTAATGATGCAAAAGACTTTCCAAGACTGAAGATTTACTAGAGAAGATGGTCAGAGACTTTGTTCCATGGATGGTTGGAGATTAGAGTCATGCAGTAGGAGACAGTCAGAGACTGGGGGAAATGTCACATGAAACTCCTAGAGATCACAGCCCTAATACAGACCAAACCTGCTGGGTTCCAACGCTGCACTGCAAACACCAAACAGCCGCAAGTTGGGTACCAGGAATTTAGAGCATTGAGCAATTGCTGTCTAAAAGATGTCTGCGAATGATCGGAATTAAATAATCGTCTTGAAATAATGAAGTCGTTGGTCAGTAAAGAAATGTTATCAGAACTTTTTGAAACATCAGCCTCGGCACCATTGATTCATGGCTGTGCCCCAGTTCTGGCCTGTGTGCTGATCGGTTGACCCATCTTGTGGCTCTTGGGGTCATGAGACATGATGGAAACTTGTGAATGAATGGTGCTTTAACTGATGGCATCTCCCTTGGCAGCACTCTGGAAGACATCAGATGGTCTCTCTGACCTACATTCTCTCTCCGCTGTCACACTTTATGAACTCGATTATGTGCCAACAACTCATTTGATTTTACTGCAATTCCTCAGCCGAGCAACGACTCGAGACTGTGCGTCTGACATGTGATGCCTTGCTTTGGCCAGCAGATGGCGCTATGTGCCTGCTTTCCACATTGGGCATTTGTAGAGCTGCAGTGATAGCCCTTCAGTGGTAGAGATTGTAAATCTCAAGGAATACTACTCCTTATCAAACATGTACAACAATCTATGAAAAATGGAAATTAAACTATAAAACATCAAATAATGTCCCGATAGTTAAAGGGGTGTTCCAGCCTAAATTGTGTTTATTAAAAGTCAGCAGCTACAAAAAGTGTACCTGCTGGCTTTTAATAAACACTCACTTACCTGCTCCTGCGTTCCAGCGACGCGCCGACCGGGGCCCCGCTCCTCTCCCCCCCCCCCCTCCCCAGCCGGCGTCTCCATCTCGACTGTGGGCACCCAGCCGTGACAGCCTTCGGCTTCACGGCCGGGCACCCACTGCGCATGCGCGGCTCGCCGCGGATTGGAGAGGCGATCGCATGGGACCTGTCAGCGTCCCATGGGATCGCCTACAGGGAGGGGCTGGTGTAGGTGATTAAGGCTTAATCGCCTAACCAGCCCCTCGGCGGAAGCAGGAAGTGGGACAGGAAGTCCCACTCCTACTGAAGCCCCCACTCCCCCCCCCAAAAAATTACATGCCAAATGTGGCATGTAAGGGGGAGGGGAGGGGATTAAGCAAAAGTGTTTTTTTTTGGGTGGAACTCCTCTTTAAAACCATAAACAGCGCTGGTAGTGATAGTCCAGTGTAGTTCCCAAAAAGAGATACCACCTCTACACTTAAGTGCAGCGTCAATGATAGAGTGTATCAGTGTGATAGGAGAAAAACAGTCCGTTGATAGCAAGCACCTTCCACCTGTATTCTCAAACACCTCGTGGGACTAGAAATCCCCCTCTGGGGTACGCACTCATCGGAAAACCCAAAAGGTAAGGCAATGTATGAATATCCGCAGAATGATACAGCTCTTCACATCAAAAAGGATCAAGTCCCCTGTCTACGGGTCTCCAAATCAAACAAAAAACACAGAAAAAGGGGCATATAGCGTAATTCCGTTTTAATGTAAAACACAAGAGAACCCACAGATAAACATCCCTTCAATCAGTGCACGTACATTAAATAAAAATAAACAAGCGCATATAGTCACCCTCTCCGGCAAGGGAGACGAGCCGTGCTGTCCAGATGTATTAGCTGACTGCCAGCACTTCCTGGTTTCAGAAGTGACTCCGGTGGAGCGCAAGTGTCACTTCCTGGCGTCGTAGAAGCCCCCCCCTGACGCGTTTCATCATAAGACTTCGGAGAGGGTGACTATATGCGCTTGTTTATTTTTATTTAATGTACGTGCACTGATTGAAGGGATGTTTATCTGTGGGTTCTCTTGTGTTTTACATTAAAACGGAATTACTCTATATGCCCCTTTTTCTGTGTTTTTTTGTTTGATTTGGAGACCCGTAGACAGGGGACTTGATCCCTTTTGATGAGAAGAGCTGTATCATTCTGTGGATATTTATACATTGCCTTACCTTTTGGGTTTTCCGATGAGTGCGTACCCCAGAGGGGGATTTCTAGTCCCACGAGGTGTTTGAGAATACAGGTGGAAGGTGCTTGCTATCAACGGACTGTTTCTCCTATCACACTGATACACTCTATCATTGACGCTGCACTTAAGTTTAGTGGTGGTATCTCTTTTTGGGAACTACACTGGACTATCACTACCAGCGCTGTTTATGGTTTTAACTATTGGGACATTATTTGATGTTTTATAGTTTAATTTCCATTTTTTATACATTTGATATTGTTTTAAATAGCTGCTCTTCTCTGATTTTTTGGCTGGGGACTCCAGTCAAATTATTCATTTTATTTTATTCCCAGTGTCTGTTTGTCCAGTATTTCGCAAGTTTTTTTCTATTAGGCGCTGGGAGGTGTATTATAGGCCTACGATGCACCTTTTTTTCCATGTACAACAATCTGCTCTCATTGTGTTGTGCTGCTGGCTTTGATTAATGTTTTATATAAGCTACCAGTGATGTAGGCTGCTTGTTGTGTGTAGTTTAAAAAAAACAAAAAATTATATATATAATGGCCAGTGACACCCCCCTCCCCCCCAATCCCTCTCCTTCCTGCTGCTGCTGTATGTTGGCTTAGTCCGCGTTGCCCAAATGACTGACACCCCCACCTTTCTTTTTTGCTGTGGATGTATGTCAGCTTAGTGCATACCATATCCTCAGCAATGCCCCCCCATCCCCTGCAACGGTGATTTATTATTAAAGTGGATGTAAACCCAAAAAAAAAACATTTTTTTTTTTTTGATGTCACGATGTAGAGTATAAGATTTCCTATCATCTGTGCCCAGTCTTGCCACACAGAGTTAATCCAGCGCTGAGTAATCCTCTTTTAAAGTCCAGTGCAAATTAACCGGACTTCAGATAAAAACCTGCCAAATTAGGTTAAGTCCGTTTCTCTGTTTTTGCTTTCAGTAACAGGTTATTTACAAATATAGCGTGGACATGTTTATCATAACAAGAGGTGATCCAAAGTTCATTGTATATTACTAGGATGTGTTATGATGTTATATCACCTCATGTTATGATAAATAAAACATAACATATGATAAACATGTCCTAGCTATATTTGTAAATAACCTCTCACTCAAAGCAAGAAGAGAGATTCAGGACTTTTTGCTTTAGGCAGGGTTTTATCTGGAAGGCTGTTTGTTTTCACTGAACATAAAAGAGGATTACTCAGCGCTGGATTAACTCTGTGTGGCAAGACTGGGCACAGATGATAGGAAATATTATACTCTACATTGTGACATCAAAAAAAAATAATTGTTTTTTTTTGGGTTTACATCCACTTAAGCAGCATTTATATCGTGCCAACAGTTTGTATAGCACTTTACAAAACAAAGGGAGACCATATGTGTATATCAGCATATCCTACGTTTTCCCCTTTTTCTCCCCCCATCCCCAGTCTAGTGTGTCAGGTTATCACACCACCCTCTTCTGTTGTATATTGGCTTCTCCCATATCCCCCCGACTCCCATGTCGTAGGTTGGCTAATGTCCACTACCACCTCCCCTTTGTTAAAGTATGTTGGCTTTACCCAGGGGCGGACTGACAACTCATGGGAACCCAGGCAATGGGAAATTATGGGGCCTCCAGGCAATGGATTATGGGGACACACGTACACTATACCTGCACGCACACACAGTATACGCACGCACACACAGTATACGCACGCGCACGCAGTATACGCACGCAGTATACGCACGCGCACGCAGTATACGCACGCGCACGCAGTATACGCACGCGCGCAGTATACGCACGCACACAGTATACGCACGCGCGCAGTATACGCACGCACACAGTATACGCACGCACGCACGCACACAGTATACGCACGCGCACACACAGTATGCGCACACACAGTATGCGCACACACAGTATGCGCACACACAGTATGCGCACACACAGTATACGCGCACGCGCACACACAGTATACGCGCACGCGCACACACAGTATACGCGCACGCGCACACACAGTATACACGCACGCGCACACACAGTATACACGCACGCGCACACACAGTATACACGCACGCGCGCACACACAGTATACGCACACACACACAGTATACGCACGCACACACAGTATACGCACGCACGCACACAGTATACGCACGCACGCACACAGTATACGCACGCACGCACACACAGTATACGCACGCACGCACACACAGTATACGCACGCACGCACGCACACACACACAGTATACGCACACACACACACAGTATACGCACGCACGCACGCACGCACGCACACACACACAGTATACGCACGCACACAGTATACGCACGCACGCACACACACACAGTATACGCACGCACACAGTATACGCACGCACACACACAGTATACGCACGCACGCACGCACACACGCACACAGTATACGCACGCACACACACGCACACAGTATACACACGCACACAGTATACGCACGCACACAGTATACGCACGCACACAGTATACGCACACACACACACGCACACAGTATACGCACACAGTATACGCACGCACACAGTATACGCACGCACACAGTATACGCACGCACACAGTATACGCACGCACACAGTATACGCACGCACACAGTATACGCACGCACACAGTATACGCACGCACACAGTATACGCACTGTCAGAATACACACACACGCACACAGTATACGCACTCTCAGAATACACACACACACACACAGTATACGCACTCTCAGAATACACACACACACACACAGTATACGCACTCTCAGAATACACACACACACACACAGTATACGCACTCTCAGAATACACACACACACACACACACACACACAGTATACGCACTCTCAGAATACACACACACACACACACACACACACAGTATACGCACTCTCAGAATACACACACACACACACACACACACAGTATACGCACTCTCAGAATACACACACACACACACACACACAGTACACACACACACACACACACACACAGTATACGCACTCTCAGAATACACACACACACACACACACAGTATACGCACTCTCAGAATACACACACACACATACGCACTCTCAGAATACGCACTCTCAGAATACACACACACACACACACACACACACAGTATACGCACTCTCAGAATACGCACACACACACACACACACAGTATACGCACTCTCAGAATACACGCACTCTTAGAATACACGCACACACACAGTATACGCACTCTCAGAATACACGCACACACAGTATACGCACTCTCAGAATACACGCACACACAGTATACGCACTCTCAGAATACACGCACACACAGTATACGCACTCTCAGAATACACGCACACACAGTATACGCACTCTCAGAATACACACACACACAGTATACGCACTCTCAGAATACACACACACACAGTATACGCACTCTCAGAATACACACACACACAGTATACGCACTCTCAGAATACACACACTGAAAAGGTACTGGTGAGGCGGAGCAGCGTTTTTTTTATTTATTTATTTTAAAACAGATTTTTACATACTTTCCCTGGTTTTACGGAGGCTGCCAACCCTGATGCAGCCCTCTAGTGGCATGGGGCCCTCAGGCAGTGCCCAAATGGTCAGTCTACCCCTGGCTTTACCCCAGCACTGTCCCCCTCAGCTTATCCCATGTGTCCACTTCCCACTCTATCAGTGTACAGGTATACCCCAGGAAAACTGCAATTACTGTGACCATCCATTAAATAATAGGGAAACACTAATGTCACACACAGACCTAGCAATAAAATATAAATCTTGAACACAGGGAAGTAGCTTTGTTGCAACAAAGCACTATGAGGTGATGCACAGATTAGTGGAAATCTGTGCAATAGTGCAACTGTTTCCCATAGCAACCAATTTAGAATATCTTCAATTGTGTCTACATAAGATGTGTGTGAGACGTTGATGGACAGTCTTGCATGGGTTGAAATGTGGTCGGTTCCTGGTGAAGCAGCCAAATTTCACTAAGTCCCTGGCCAGCTTTGATGGACACTGTAAAACACTATTACAGTGCCCCCCCCCCCTGTATTCATAGCCTGTTTAAAGCTGTATTAAACCTAAAAATATAATATACAATTTTGATCAGAAGTTTACATACCCTGGCAGAATTTATGATTTCTTGCCCATTTTTCAGATATGAAAAAACAAAAATATATATTTTTTACTAATGGTTAGTGTTTGGCTAAAGCCATTTATTAACCAACTGTGTTTACTGTTTTTAAATCCTAATCACAACAGAAACTACCCAAATGACCCTGATCAAAAGTTTACATACCCCAGTTCTTAATACCATGTATTGCCTCCTTTAACATCAATGACAGCTTGAAGTCTTTTGTGGATGAGGCTCTTTATCTTCTCAGATGGTAAAGCTGCCCATTCCTCTTGGCAAAAAGCCTCCAGTTCCTGTAAGTTCTTGGGCTGTCTTGCAAGAACTGCACGTTTTGAGATCTCCTAAAGAGTTGCTCAATGATATTTGGGGTCAGATGGCTACTCCAGAACCTTCACTTTATTCTGCTGTAGATAAGGACAGGTTGACTTGGTCTTGTGTTTTGGATGATTGTCATGTTGGAATGTCCAAGTATGTCTTATGTGCAGCTTCCTGGCTGATAAATGCAAATGTTCCTCCGGTATTTTTTGATCACATACTGCATTCATCTTGCCATCAAATTTGGCCAAATTTCCTGTGCCTTTGTAGCTCGCACATCCCCAAAACATCGGCGATCCACCTCAGTAACTTTCATAGGCCTTGTTGAGTCCTCTCCAAATGAAGCGTTTATGGTTGTGGCCAAGAAGCAACATTTTGGTCTCATCACTCCAAATGACTTTGTGCCAGAAGGTTTGATGCTTGTCTCTGTGCTGTTTGGCGTATTGTAAGTGGGATACTTTGTGGCATTTGAGTAGTAATGGCTTTCTTCTGGCGACTCGACCATGCAGCCCATCTTTCTTCAAGTGCCTCCTTATTGTGCATCTTGAAACAGCCAGACCACATGTTTTCAGAGAGTCCTGCATTTTACCTGAATTAAATATTTGTGGGTTTTTCTTTGCATCTTGAACAATTTTCCTGAAATTTTAGTTGGACTACCTGACCGTGGTTTCGTTTCAACAGAACCCCTCATTTTCCACTTCATGATTAGAGTTTGAACACTGTTGATTGGTATTCTCAATTCCTTGGATATCTTTTTATATACCTTTCCTGTTTTATACAGTTCAACTACCCTTTTACTGCAGATCTTTTCTTAATTATTTTGCTTTGCTCATGACTCAGAATCCAGGAACTTCAGTGCACCACTGGATGAAAGATGCAAAGATCTGTCAGGAGTCCAGAAACTCATTGACCTTTTATACACACACACTAATTACAAGCAAACAGATCACAGGTGAGGATGGTTTAATAGCCAGTCAAACCCCTTTGGATCCTTTCACACGGAGCGGACCGTTTTTCGGTCCGCTCCGTGTGTGTCCGTCGGCTCAGCAGGGGGTCCCGCTCAGCTGTCGCCGGACAGGGCAGTCCCCGTACACTGTGCAGGGACCGCCCTGTCTCTCCTCCGCTCTCCCCTATGGGGAATCGGATGAAAACGGACCGTTGGTCCGTCTTCATCCGTTCCGCCGGACGGAAGAAAAATAGGGTTTTCTTCCGTCCAAAAAACCGGATCTAGACGGACGCGGATCTTTGCGGACGTTAGCGGATGCATCATCCGCTAACGGACACGACCCCTTGGGCGTAAATGGACTTGTAAAAACGGACGAACAGAGGCGGACATGTGAAAGGGGCCTTTGTGTCAACTTGTGTGCATATCATTAGGCAAAAATCACCAGGGTATGTAATCTTTGATCAGGGTAATTTTGGGTAGTTTCTGTTGTCATTATGATTTAAAAAGTGTGAACACAGCTGATTGATAATGAATGGCTTCAGCCAAACACTAACCATGAGTAAAAGAAATATTTTTGTGTTATCATTCATATTCTCTAAAAAATGGCCAAGAAATCAAAAATTCTGCCAGGGTATGTAAACTTGTGAGCACAACTGATGTGGCTGCATCAGCTCCCCCCCCCCCCCCCCCCCCCCCTCTGTTTTCACCAGGGGATCTGGCTGGTAACACACCCTCCTGTAATATGTTGGATACAAGTCTGTCTTCGGAGGAGGCTAGTGTTAAATGTATCAGCAGGCTTGTGCATAAAGTTGACTTGCAGGTGGATTCATCTTATTCTGTGCAGTGCTCTCTCCATATTGTGAGTAGGCTTGCCAGGATCCAGCCAGCTGCAGGCTTATCTTTCGCTGTCGAGGACATGGTCTCCGTCCAGCCTCAGTGGCATCGTAAATTCTGTTCTGGAAACTTAAAACTGGTGCAGGACTATATGCAGGATTAAAAAATATTCCACTCTTTTCGCTGACGATATATTGCTTACCTTAACAAAACCACATATCTCTCTCCCCAACCTTCACGCTTTATTAGATACATTCAGTAAACTTTCTGGTTACAAAGTTAATACAGCCAAGACAGAAGCCCTTCCTATCCATATCCCCCCCACACTTCTTACCACGTTACAAAACAACTTCCCCTACCATTGGTGCTCTGCCTCTCTTAAATATCTAGGTGTACACCTGACGGCGTCTTACTCCACTCTGTTCCAAGCCAACTTTCCCTCCCTAATTTCGGAAACACATGGCTTATTCCGTAAATGGGCGGAATGCCCTCTGTCTCTTCTGGGTAGGATAAATGTCCTCAAGATGGCCGTACTCCCGAAGTTTTTGTATCTTTTTGAAACGTTGCCAATTGCACTTCCTATGATACAACTCCGAAATATTCAACGGGCTTTTACTAAATTTATTTGGGGTAATAAAGCGCACAGGATTGCTAACAGTGTTATTTGCTCCCCGCTCGCAGGGGGGGTTGGGAGCACCCGATATTGGTAAATACTACTATGCAACTCACCTTACAGCGACCGTCTCTTGGTCGTCACGCTTTGCAACGAGTAGATGGTCAGAGTTAGAACTCAGTGTTACTAGTCCTGTACATCCTTGTTCAATGCTCTGGGCCGACTTGACTTCATCCATATCTCAGCTCAGACGCATATGTCTAGGTCCAATGCTATTTACTCTTTCCATCTGGAAAAAGTGTAACAAGAGGTTCTCTCTCTCTTCTCCATGTCCGCCTCTCTTAAACATAATTTTTAACCCAGATATCCCGGATAGCCTATCCTACAATACCGTGTATCCATGGTCTCAAGCAGGCATTTTCCAGCTCCGCCACCTAGTACATCCTGTAACTCGCAAATTACTCTCCTTTCAAGAACTCCAAAACAAATTTGACATACCCCCAAAACTTTTTTTTTCATATCTCCAATTTAAACATTACTTCCATTCTATATCGCCTGCCTTAGCATTAGAAAGACCCAATGCTTTTGAAACGTTATGTGCGCAAGGCCCTTACCAACCTGGTCTCATATCCTCTGTATATAAGATTCTCCATGACTCAAATATGCCTACGTTAAATTCTCATGTATATATGCGGAAATGGGCCAAGGTGCTTCCGACCCCTTTATCCCTCCCTCAATGGCGGGAGATTTGGACCTCCATATCAAAAGCTTCCCGATGCGTGGAGCAGAGAGAGACAGCTTATAAGGTCCTCATGTTCTGGTATAGGACCCCAGAGGTTATCCATAAATATGATCCCTCTGTGCCCCAGACATGCTGGAGGTGCTTACGGGATATAGGAACGCACTACCACATTTTCTGGGAATGTTCTTTAACTTTGCCATTTTGGTCCTCGGTCCAATCAGTGCTCCAGTCTGTGTTGGCAATAGACATTCCAAAAGACCCAGCCCAGTACTTGTTAGGTCTCCCAGTTCCTGGAATACCTAAACATGGCAAAAAATTGATGACATATATTCTCTTAGCTGCCAAGAGAGCAATACCTACCCATTGGTTGTCCCCCAACCCCCCTACACAATCCCAATTGATCTTGGCTATAGCACAGATACGTAGAATGGAACATTTGACAGCAGTGATTCACGATTCTTTGCCTCAATTCTCAAAGATATGGGATCCTTGGGACAACTCCTCATTCAATCCTGAATCGCTTTCCTGAACTATTAATAAGGTCTCTTAGGCAACCAGTTCCTGCATGTTAGGGTGATTGGCCTGCATAACCTTATTATTGTATACTATTTCTTCATATATGCTACGTCTAGATCCATGGTGTACCCTCCCCCTTGATTTTCTTTTTTTGTTTCTTTTTTTTTTTTTTTTCTCTCTCATGATTTCGACATCCTTCACGCTTGTCTGCTATATGAGATGATGATACTTTTCTGTATTATGTTCACCTTTTCATGTTTTTGGAAAAATTTCAATAAAAATTACAATTACAAAAAAAAAAATCCACATGTGTTAAATAAAAGCATACAGGTTTTGATCTGTTTGTGACCATGCTTACTGTGCTGCTGCTTTTTCATTGGTTGTCTGGTCATAAGGCTTGTACGCACGGGCCAAATATCGGCTAGCTAAACTGAAATCGGCCAACATTCAGCTTGTGTACAGCAGCCTGTCTGACTGAAGCCGGTTTAACGACTGGCTGTTATTGAATGGGCATGCTGAATAACCAACATCTGTTCAATGCTTGCAGCGAATGGTTGAGCGCTGGTCAGTGTTTTTTGGCAGGGGGGGCAGTCCCCATGTTGGAACACAATAGCTCAGCGAGGAGATCGCTGCACCGATATCACTTAGCATGGCGACCTCTTAGTTTTTTTTCCGCTCAGCTCGTTGTGTTGAAACAACTCACGTGTGCCCCTAGCAATAGACTGGAGTTGGCCCTAGACAAAGCTGTATCATTACAAAACACAGAGGCCCAGGGCCTGAATTTGGTGTCTGGCAGGTGTACCTGGATCACAAGGCTGCGTGAACAAAAATCATTTAGCACTTATGTGTTTAAATAACGATATAGTTGTTTGCATGGAGTTGTATAGAGTTCTGCCTTAAACTGTTCCCACTGCTCTCTCCTCCTCTCACTTCCGGATGTCGTTGCTCTCTAAATAACTTCTGATTATCTGCTAGAGCTTTTTCTTCACAGTTCCTGATTGTTGTGTTCATTTCATATGATGCTGCCATGGCAACCAATTCACTGCGAAATGGCAAAGTTTACACGTCTCTCCTGTGAGAGAGCAGAGCTTGGTAGTCTGTACATTTCTCCATCTCCCGATATGTTGCCAGCGATTCCTCCATCAGGTCCTAGTTTCCTGAAATATCACCAGTAATTCCATGATTGTCCAGTCTTGGCTCCCTGATATCTCACAAATGATCCCTTTATCAGATCACAGCATCCTAAAATATTTCACCAACAATTCCTCCATTGGGTCCTGTCTCTGTGCATCTCGCCAGCTCAGGTGAGAGAACCTGTCCACAGGACAACTATTAGTTGTGCACAAGAGTGGCAAGGATAAAGCCATTGTTGAAAGAAAGCCATAAGTAGGGAAATATTCAAAGCCGTCGACTTTTGTGGGTTTACCTGTAGGCCCGATATGTGCTCAAATTTTGGGAGGGAGGCCAAAAGGTTAGGGAGCAATAATTAAGGGCCAGGTTAGGAAGACTAGAACATAATCCGCAATTGGGCTTAGTTTGTGTTTTATAGCTGCCGAGTTCCAGGCCGTGTATGTTGGTTACAGCGAATGAGAAGGACCAGAGGTTCAATTGCCAGAGCAAATAGGAGTGGGGAAAGAGGGCAACCTTGGCAGGTACCTCGCTCAATCAGGATGAAGTCGGAAACCAGAGTATGTGATGTAAGCTTTGGGGTTCTGGTATAAGGCTGAGATCCAGCATAGAAAGTGGCTACCCAAACCCCCATAGCTGTAGAATAGAGGTGAGGTAGGGCCAAGAGAGCATATCAAACGCTTTGCGTATATCTGTGAGATAAAGCAGGGTGGGATGCAGTAGGTTTGGGCAAAATGGGCTAGGAGTGTTGCTCTACAGATGTTGTCTTCTGCTTGGTGGGAGGGAATAAAACCAGTTTAAGTCCTATGTATGAGAGAGCCTAGAATCGGGTTAAGGCGGGTGGAGAGGACTTTGGCCAGTAGCTTTATATCAAGATTGAGAATGAAGATTGGTCTGTAGTTGGACCATGCAGTGTCTGTCATCTGTGTTGGGTTTAGGGATCATTGAGATGAATGCAGTTAGGGATTCCATGTGAAAGGAGCAGCAACTTAGTAAGGAATTTAAGGCCTCTGTTAGGAGAGCAGTAAGATGAGACAAAAATGTATTGTAGTATGTCGTCAAAACATCCGGGCCTGGACGTTGTGAAAATGCATTTCACACACAAAGTTCTTAAACCATAAGGATCCTCCGAATAAGTATTTTGTATGCTTTGAGGCTCCTTCTCTTCATACCAGTCTACATTGTATCTGTATGAATAAAGTGAACTGCCTGGACCTTAACCTCTGCTCCCTGTTTTGGGCAGTCCACACATGGCGCTGGGAGGAACCCATTTTGGATAAAATGACTGGGCAGGATCCAACACATTTGTTTTGCACTAGACAGCATGGACTACACATCAGATCACAGCGAGTTAGGTTACCCTTTTTTTTTTTTTGCACTTGATGTCTTCAATTTTGTTTGATTTTTCACTGCTCACGGTCCTATGTCCCTGCATTCCCATTTTTACTTTATTCTACCATGGTATTTTTTCAGCAACATACGATTATCACACTTTGTCCCCCTTTTTTTGCCTTCATAGCTGACACTATGGTGACTTGTTACTCGGGACTACTATGGATGGTCATTTATGCATATTTATATTTCTTAGTTATTGGCTGGCATTTATTGTGGGTGTCAGCATGAATTTGGTCACATGGATATACACTTCTTTAGCACCAGACCTGCCTTCCATTTGTCCCCATGGTCAATATGGTGTCCTGCCACAGCTCCCGGGACAGATGTCTTTTGATAACCCTTCTCCCTAGCGCTGCTCTGTTTTTAGGCTGATTTTCTAAGTACAGAGGCTCTGTGTTTGCCTTGTTGAACAATTTTATTTCTGTGATACCAATATCCGACTTAATAAAAATATATATACACACACACATGTATGTATGTATGTATGCATGCATGCATGCATGCATGCATACATACATACAGGGATCAAAATGTCAAGTCCTGAGCTACTAGCCAGCCCTCAAGGGTTACTCGCCTCCAGTTGCCCCACCCAACCCCTACCATGCCCCATGTCCGCCAGTGCAGCCACGTGTCCGCCAGTGCAGCCCTGTGTACTGTGTAGGGAAGGAGAAAGAGAAGAGACGCTGCTGCCTGGTTGATGAGCGCGCAGGGAACAGCTTTCATTTTAATAGCTGTGTTCCCTGCCACGTGCTGAGATATACAGCCCCTCCCCCTTGTCCGGGCACTTTGATAGACAGATCACCTGTCCAATCCTGGGACAGTTGATCTGTCAAAGTGCACGGACAGGGGAGGGGCTGTGTATGACGGCGCGTGGCGGGGAACACAGCTATTGAAATGAAAGCTGTTCCCTGCGCGCTCATCAACCAGGCAGCAGCGTCTCTTCTCTCCTTTCTCCTTCCCTACTATCGCTCGGAGTCCGACAAATCCAGGCTGCCGGCGGTTCCCCCCCCCCCCCCCACCCACAGGCAGCCCACATGTCGCGAGCAGGCGAGTGGATTTTTTGAGGGTTGTGTATATGTATGTATGTACCATATATGTGTGTGTGTGTGTGTGTGTGTGTGTGTGTGTATATGTATGTATGTATGTGTGTGTGTGTGTATATATGTGTATATATATGTGTGTGTGTGTGTGTATATATATATATATATATATAATATATGTATGTGTGTGTATATATGTGTGTGTGTGTGTGTGTGTGTGTGTGTGTGTGTGTATATGTATATATATATATATATATATATATATATATATATATATATATATATATATATATATATATATATATATATATATATATATATATATATATATATTATACATACAGTACAGACCAAAAGTTTGGACACCTTCTCATTCAAAGAGTTTTCTTTATTTTCAGGACTATGAAAATTGTAGAGTCACACTGAAGGCATCACAACTATGAATTAACACATGTGGAATTTATATACATAACAAAAAAGTATGAAACAACTGAAAATATATGTCATATTCTAGGTTCTTCAAAGTAGCCACCTTTTGCAGCAGACACATTTCTAGAACAACTGTTAGGAGGAGACTGTGTGAATCAGGCCTTCATGGTAGAATATCTGCCAGGAAACCACTGCTAAAAGGCAACAAGCACAAGAGACTTGTTTGGGCTTAAGAACACAAGGAATGGACATTAGACCAGTGGAAATCTGTGCTTTGGTCTGATGAGTCCAAATTTGAGATCTTTGGTTCCAACCACTGTGTCTTTGTGCGACGCAGAAAAGGTGAACGGATGAATTCTACATGCCTGGTTCCCATCGGGAAACATGGGGGAGGAGGTGTGATGATGTGGGGGTGCTTTGCTGGTGACACTGTTGGGGATTTATTCAAAATTGAAGGCATACTGAACCAGCATGGCTACCGCAGCATCTTGCAGCGTCATGCTATTCCATCCGGTTTGCGTTTAGTTGGACCATCATTCATTTTTCAACAGGACAATGACCCCAAACACACCTCCAGGCTGTGTAAGGGCTGTTTGACCAAGAAGGAGAGTGATGGGGTGCTGTGCCAGATGACCTGGCCTCCACAGTCACCGGATCTGAACCCAATCGAGATGGTCTGGGGTGAGCTGGACCGCAGAGTAAAGGCAAAAGGGCCAACAAGTGCTAAGCATCTCTGAGAACTCCTTCAAGACTGTTGGAAGACCATTTCAGGTGACTACCTCTTGAAGCTCATCAAGAGAATGCCAAGAGTGTGCAAAGCAGTAATCAAAGCAAAAGGTGGCTAATTTGAAGAACCTAGAATATGACATATTTTCAGTTGTTTAACACTTTTTTTTTTTTTTGTTATGTATATAATTCCATGTGTTAATTCATAGTTTTGATGCCTTCAGCGTGAATCTACAATTTTCATAGTCGTGAAAATAAAGAAAACTCTTGGAATGAGAAGGTGTGTCCAAACTTTTGGTCTGTAATTATATATATATATATATATATATATATATATATATATATATATATATATATATATATATATATATATATATATATATATATTCTCATATACTGTTATTTTACCTAGATATGTTATGCATCTTCTCCTGAGGAAGCAAACATTGATCTGCGAAACGCATCAAATTTATCGGCTGCAGTTTGTTATATATGTTTACAAATATATGTATGCCATCAGAACTGTGTATGAAAGTCAGTAATTTAACTGTATCAATAAACCTTTAATCATGTGGAATACATTTATTATGTTATATGAGTAATGTGCCTCAATTAAAGGGCAGGGCAAATACTGTGTATGTATGATATTGGGATGAAGGTACACCACTACCATGGTGATTTCGATTCACATTCTTTATAATTACGTGGACAGAAAAGGAGTCGCATGGGACTGAATTTGAGGTGACTGATCACCATGTACACTGATTCAGATGGTGATCATACACTGAATATTCTACCCTACATAAGGGCAAATATGTCAGAGGAGGATTCTGTCTCCATCTGAATGCCAACACTCTTGGAACAGAAAAGCTGCTTTGAAAATTTACCAGGGGTGGTGGGTAAGATGTACTGCTAGGGGTAGAGACGCTCCTGTTGGTCCTGAGCATCTGTGCCCAACCTTTTAAAGAGAGAGGGCCACTTAAGCGACTTGGTAACCGGTCGCGAGCCACAATGAGTGGAGCGAGGTGGATGGCAGCCAACTCTACTCTATAGAGCCCACTCACTCATATTTATTTTTTATTTTTATTTTTTTAGCTGATCGGATTGGAGGTAGGCGTTTGTAACCCCAGGGGTAGAGCCTTGAAGATCTCATCCAGGCATTATTTGTATGGAACCTGTTCCCCCTAATAAAACCACGTAAAGGTGCATCACTCTTCTGTTTTTGAACACCCTTTCTGCAACTGTGCTAGACACATGCCAGGGATTGAATGGTAGCTTGCAGTGTAGCATAGAAAAAGCCTACCTATAAGCTTTCAGTAGTTTGGGGCAATTGGTTGCAGTTGGCGTTCTTCCTTTTTTTTTTTTTGTAACACTATTGATTTGTGATCTCATTTGATGCGAGGATGGAAGATACACTGCTCAAAAAAAATTAAAGGAACACTTTTTAATCAGAACTCCTGGGATATTGATCTGGTCAGTTAAGTAGCAGAGGGGGAGGGGTGTATACATAGGGGGTTGTTAATCAGTTTCAGCTGCTTTGCTGCTAATTGAAATTAACAACAGGTACACTAAATGAGCAACAATGAGACGACCTCCAAAACAGGAATGGTTTTTCAGGTGGAGGTGTCTGACGTTTTTTCCCTACTCTTCCCTAACTGTTTTTCACTAGTTTTGCATTTGGCTAGGGTCAGTGTCACTACTGGTAGCACAAGGCGATACTTGGACCCTATAAAGGTAGAACAGGCAGTCCAACTCCTCCAGGATGGCACATCAATATAAGCCATATATATGCCAGAAAGTTTACTGTGTCTCCCAGCACAGTCTCAAGAGCATGGAGGAGATTCCAGGAGACAGGCAGTTACTCTAGGAGAGCTGGACAGAGCCGTAGAAGGTCCTTAACCCATCAGCAGGACTGGTATCTGCTCTTTTGTGCAAGGAGGAACAGGATGAACACTGCCAGAGCCCTACAAAATAACCTCCAGCAGGCCACTGGTGTGAATGTCTCTGACCAAACAATCAGAAACAGACTTCATGAGGGTGGCCTGAGGGTCTGACGTCCTAGTGTGCTCTGTGCTCACTACCAGACACTGTGTTGCTCGATTGGCATTTTCCATTGAACACCAGAATTGGTAGGTCCGCCACTGGTGCCCCATGCTTTTCACAGATGAGAGCAGGTTTACCCTGAGCATGTGTGACAGACGTGAAAGGGTCTGGAGAAGCCGCAGAGAACTTTATGCTGCCGGTAAAATCGTTCAGCATGACTGGATTGGTGGTGGGTCAGTGATGGTCTGGGGAGGCATATCCATGGAGGGACACACAGACCTCTACAGGTGACTCAATGACACCCTGACTGCCATTGGGTATCGGGATGAAATCCTTGGACCCATTGTCAGACCCTACACTGGTGCTGTGGGTCCTGGATTCCTCCTGGCGCACGACAATGCCTGGCCTCATGTGGCAAGAGCATGCAGCCAGTTCCTGGAGGATGAAGAACTTGATACCGTTGAGTGGCCCCCACGCTTACCTGACCTAAATCCAAAAAACACCTCTGGGACATTATGTTTTGGTCCATCCAGTGCCACCAGGTTGCACCTCAGTCTGTCCAGGAGCTCAGTGATGCTCTGGTCCAGATCTGGGAGTAAATACCCCAGGACACCATCCGTCGTCTCATTAGGAGCATGCCCTGATGTCAGGCATTTATACAAGCACTTGGGGGGGCCATACAAACTACTGAGGACCGTTTTGAGTTGTTGCAATAAAATTTCAGCAAAATGGACTAGCTTGCTGCATCATTTTTTCACTTTGATTTTCGGGGTGTCTTTGAATTCAGCCCTCTGTAGGTGGATAATTGTAATTTCCATCAAACGATGTGCCATCCTTCCATTCCCAACACGTTACCCAGTCCATATCGGTATAGATATCCAGCATGAGAGTTGAGATCTGATATGTTTTCAAAGTGTTCCTTAATTTTTTTTTTGAGCAGTGTATTTAACCTGTTGTGGCTTTCTGTGATTCCTCCATGACAGACTCTTCCATTGCTGGCTTTCTGGATCCCAGGTAAATCTGGTTACACTTGTGCTACGCCTAGCAATGGATTTTAGTGCTCTATCTCGATGTTAACCAGCTGATAGCTAGGACCCAAGTATGATCAGCAGACAGGAGATGTTGTGAGTTCTAGTCACATGCTGAGCTGTTGATGGTGGCACTGAGCATGCTCAGATTGCAACCTCCTTTCCGAAGATCGCAGCTCTCACACAGCTCATCCTTCATTCAGCTAAGGCACAGCAGAGTGGCAGGTTACCACTGACATGTCCCCGTGCCTTGCGCCTCTCACCCTCCACCAGGTAGGCGAGTGTCTCTTGTGTATTACATGTATACATGCTGCTTGTGTCACCTGCACAATACACCCTCAGCATGCAGATTAACCCCATGTGTTTTTCCCAGATTCTGGCACTCCTACCAGTACAGCTGTACTGTGCTACCCATGCTCTGTCTGTAGATGCACTGAGAGAATTGCGATGAGTTTTTCTGTGAATAGTGGCAAGGCCTGCACAATGCTGTGAGCGACTGCTGTGCTCTCGCCTCCCTGCACAGAACAGCTCGGCAGCTGATGGATTCCACTCCGTTTTGATAGCCCTGGTTCTGAGGACCGGATTCTATCATCTGATATGTGCTTTGTATAAGGAAATGTATTGCTGGCTCGCTGCTGTTCCCTGTGATGGGGATCTCTGGGATGTTTCTGGTCCTAATCATCCATTAGAGACACCTTGCAATATGGGCATTGTGTGTGTGTGTGTATAATATATTTAGTTTTTCTCCTGATATGCCTGTGATGGTTCAGGTTCTGCTTATCCATATGGTTTGGGGGCCGGACAGAGAGGTTCTGACCATCCAGTGAAACCGGCTGTGATCGTGTCAGTGTGATCTGTGCTGTATTGTTACTCTGACTTTGAGAACTCTGATAATCCATCAATACACTGTGGTAACCATGACACATTTATGAATAGGAAAATTCTTGCATTTGTAGAATTGCTGCGATAACCCAGAACTCTCTCCCCCTCTACTCACCGTTTATCTCCTTCCCTCCCCAAATGTTCTAACCCCCCATTTTTTTCTGCCCCCCTTTAATCTCTTTCCCCATATCAGTCTCTTGCTTCTATAGTTCCCATCTCTACCTCCCTATCCACCCACCACCCCTTTCTACCCTGTCTTTTTCTCTCCTCCTACTTTCTCCATCAACCCTCTCTCTTTCTATAGAACCGTACCTGGCTTAGAGGGGTACAGCTACCTATATCTGTGTGTGTGTGTGTGTGTGTATGTGTATATATATATATATATATATATATATATATATATATATATATATATATATATAGCTCAACGGAGGGCCTTGGCCTCCTGCTGGTAGCTGTATTGATGGAATTGGCAGAGTTGCCGATAGTTGGGCGAGTGTTCCTCCTACACATCTCTCTCCCATATGTCGGCAGATTATCACAGAACTTCACTCTAAATGTACAATCCTTTCTATTTATATTTCATTCACTGCTGTTCTGTCCTTTGGTGGAAAATACACATGGGGGGCATCCAGTATGTTACCCTGTGTGAATTCATTGGTAAGCTGTGAAGGGTAAATTGTAGGATCACTCATTGTCTGTGGCGTGACTTCAATGTTCAGATTAGAACAGATTGTGAGGTGGCAGGAGGAGCTCAGGGCAGGAGACTTGGGTAGGTGAGGACACACTAGGGCTTTTCAGGGGCTTGAACTTCCTGAGATCCAGATGGTTTATCCTTCTGACAGATAAAGGTTGGGAACTCCCCTACATGTCTCCCACCCCCTCCCTATGGATTCTCTGTATACCCTATATTATTGATTACACCTTCCTATGGTGAAGCGAGTTGCCGACTGAAAGATGAAACCCGATTTGGTCACCAAGGAAAACGGCATTATTACCTTTTTACCATTGTCCATACATGAGTATAAGGGTCTCTAAAGACTATGCCTCTGGGGAACCTACCTCACTATTATAGAAGGTGGTCTCTGGCCAATCTCGCTTACTGCGCTTCCACCTTTTGTGGTGCTGATTACCTAATTTATTGCTGTAGAACAGGGGTGTCCAGTCTTTGGCCTTCCTGGGCCACATTGGAAGAGGAGGAATGTCTTGGGCCACTCCATAAAATACACTAACAATAAGGATAGCTAATGAGCAGAAAAAGTCAGGCAGATCACAAATTAACGGTCATTGATATAGATAATTTACTTATCTGAGGAATAAAACGTATTAAAAAAAATTAAAATAAAATGATTATAAAAGAGAGGTCAACATAAAACTAGTGCAATATTTAATGCAGTGTTTCATAAATGAAAACATCAATATCGATCGATGGAGTAGCAATTTGGAAGGTGCTCATCAGATATTTTGTTTCTAATTTTGCCCTTCATGTGCTTCATCCTTGCAAATAATTTCTCACAAATATAGGTGCTGCTGAAAACTGATGACACAAGAATAAGGCGTGACTGTGAAGAGTGCGAGATTTATCTTTGGGAAGATAAAACGTATAAAGTCCAGTAAAGAGACAATGTCAAATATTTTTTTGGTTGCATGTTTTCGCTGAAAGTAAACGCATCTTTACAAATATTTTTCTTTACTTTTTTTAAGTTAATTTTTTGTGTTGGGCTGCATTCATAGCCATCTGGGGGCACAGGTTTGGCACCCTTGCTGTAGAAGGTAACCTGGATCTTTATTGTGACATTGGTCGTCTGTTTACTACCTTAAGTTCCAATTTTTTTTTTTTTTTATGTGGATATCGGTGGAATTGGGTGCTTTTATCTACACTGCCTTTAGCGCACAATTTTTCTGTTTGGTCAGCTTATCCGCAGTGATCCGCCATATTGGTTTGGTGTGCAGTAAATTGTGGTGTTCTGCAAAGATTGTAGAATGTACGGAGCCCCATATGTCCTCTGTAGGATCTCCCACACATCAAGCCTGACGGCAGATGCTGTTTATCTCTTCTTGCCGGATTTGTGTTGCGGGTACCCATTAACCCTCTGTATGCTGAGCCTCGTCCTTTACAAGACATAGCGTAGATTAGAGAATGGCGTCTGTTGTCTGACAACTAATAATCTTCTAGGTATCTCTGAAAATAAAATATCGTATTGGCTTTGTAGGAGACGTCACTATTTATTTCTCCTTTTTTAAGGATTTGTGTCGAGAGCAAATTTGAAGTAACTCGGAGCATTCAATCGCTTCTTCTCTTCTGTCAAACAGTGAGAATGATTGGTTGGTGTGTGCAAGCCCATATTCGGGCTGATTTACTTAAAGCAAGTAAGACTGTGCACTTTGAAAAGTGCAGTTGCACTCTGGAAGTGTAGTTGCTCCAGAGCTTAGTAAATGTGCAGAAGTTTTGCTGACTGACTTGCAATCCTGTGCAAGCAAAAATGCTGTTTGTTTTTTTTCTTGCACGCGATTGGGTATTCTTTGCAAAGTGAAGCTTTACCTAATTTATCAAGCTTTGGAGCAACTGTACTTGCAGAGTGCAACTGCCCTTTACAAAGTGCACAGTCCATTTACCTCCAATAAATCAACCCCAGTGTATCTTAGTGCAGAAGTTTGAGCAACGCACCACAATAAAGAAGATGGTTTTAGTCATACTAAAAGTTCCTCACAACAGAGTTCTATTTGTGGCGGGTGAGGGGAGAACTTGGGGAGGGGGTGCAATATGATGACCACGCCAAAGCAGTGTCATATCATGGTATGGCTTCACTGTTTGTTGCAAACCCCAAACTTTTGGGGACAGATTTATTCCAAACTAAAAATACGCAGATAATGGATTTGGAGGTTAAGACCCTTTCACACTGAGGGCGTATTTCAGGCGCTAAAGCGTTTAAAAATAGCGCCTGCAATCCCCCCTAAAAGTGCTGCTCCATTGTCTCCAGTGTGAAAGCCGAGGGCTTTCACACTGGAGCGGTGCGCTAGCAGGACGGTAAATAAAATCCTGCTAGCCGCATCTTTGGAGCGGTGAAGGAGCGGTGTGTATACCGCTCCTTCACCGCTGCTGCCCATTGAAGACAATGGTACAGCGCAGCTATACTGCCCACAATGCGCTGCTTCAGTAGTTTTTAACCCTTTCACGCCTGCTAGCGGGGGTTAAATGCTCCCCACTAGCGGCCGAAATGCACCACAAATCCGCCTATAGCGATATGAGCGGTTCAGTGTGAAAGGGCTCTTAATGTAGATAAAATCTGGTGTATTTGTTTTGTCAGTGGACTCACTGCTAGTGCCTGTATATAAACAATGGCCGTTTCCTATAATTTCCTGCACCCCCTTCTGCCTTGATCCCATAATTTCTTCTCTTCCTCTTGCCCCTTCTGTAGTTGTGTGCTTCTCATGCTTTATTATTCTCATAATTCGCCATTCTCTCCCTTGGAGCCCTCTTGCTTTATTCCTGTATATGCTTGTCCAGACTCTGACCCAGGAGCCCTCTTGCCTTATTTTAATCAATTCCGCCCTCCTTTCTTATTCCCATAATTCCCAGTTTGTCCCCTAAAAGGTTCCCACCAGGAATATTTATGAAGAAGGTTGGAGGTGTGGTGGTGTCACTGCTGGTGATCTTGATTTATGGATGGATAGTCCTCTCTAGTTAGAAGGCGTCATATTATAGCTGTGAAATGGTGTAATAGTCCTGGATAGTAAAGATCTCTTGCTGGAACTAAGCTCTAGACCTGCAGTATATATCCCTGGTGTAGAAATGGGTGAGATGCAATTAGAAAGTAATTAAAATCTGTTCTCTTTTCTTCTGAGTAAGCATAGCATGAAGCCTGAGCCATCCAATTTGTGTGCAGAAATGGCTAGAAAGGTTATTGTCGGCTCCCATTGTGACACCAAACAGTACCTACCACATATAAGATCAATATGGATTCCTCTGGTATAAAGTTGTACTTCCGCACACAGCTGCCACTTGATACTGCTGATGAATTTTTATTTTTTAATATAGCAAAAGTTTGGAAAAAGCTAAATAAATATCCAAATAAAGCCAGTGACATATGAATGGTGTTACATTGGCTCTTCCAGACTGGGCACAAAAACATGTTATACTTTTTCCTCAAAACACAGGCCAGAAATGTATGATGTTGTACTGGTTTCATTGGACTGACATAAACACATGGAGATGGTGTTCTACTGAATTTCAGACCAGAACAATGCATTTATTACACTAGCTGTTCCAGACACATGAACGTATTATCCTGCCTGTTTTGGACTGGACACGAACACATGGGTGGTATCAGGCCCGGAATGGGACAAAAAATAGGCCCGGGCATTTTAGACTGAGCAGCCCCTTGGGGGGGTTAATGATGGAATGTGCTGTGAGATAAAGAAATATAGATAGATAGATAGATAGATAAAAAGAAGAAATAAGATTAGTAGATAGATAAATAACGGGAGATAGATATCGATAAAGATAGATAGATATCGATAAAGATAGATAGATATCGATAAAGATAGATAGATATCGATAAAGATAGATAGATATCGATAAAGATAGATAGATATCGATAAAGATAGATAGATATCGATAAAGATAGATAGATATCGATAAAGATAGATAGATATCGATAAAGATAGATAGATATCGATAAAGATAGATAGATCGATAAAGATAGATAGATCGATCGATAAAGATAGATCGATAAAGATAGATAGATCGATAAAGATAGATAGATCGATAAAGATAGATAGATCGATAAAGATAGATAGATCGATAAAGATAGATAGATCGATAAAGATAGATAGATCGATAAAGATAGATAGATCGATAAAGATAGATAGATCGATAAAGATAGATAGATCGATAAAGATAGATAGATCGATAAAGATAGATAGATCGATAAAGATAGATAGATCGATAAAGATAGATAGATCGATAAAGATAGATAGATCGATAAAGATAGATAGATCGATAAAGATAGATAGATCGATAAAGATAGATAGATAGATCGAGATAGATAGATAGATAGATCGAGATAGATAGATAGATAGATAGATCGAGATAGATAGATAGATAGATAGATCGAGATAGATAGATAGATAGATAGATAGATAGATAGATAGATCGAGATAGATAGATAGATAGATAGATAGATAGATAGATAGATAGATCGAGATAGATAGATAGATAGATCGAGATAGATAGATAGATAGATCGAGATAGATAGATAGATAGATCGAGATAGATAGATAGATAGATCGAGATAGATAGATGGATCGATAGATAAAGATGGATCGATGGATAAAGATGGATCGATGGATAAAGATGGATCGATGGATAAAGATGGATCGATGGATAAAGATGGATCGATGGATAAAGATGGATCGATGGATAAAGATGGATCGATGGATAAAGATGGATCGATGGATAAAGATGGATCGATGGATAAAGATGGATCGATGGATAAAGATGGATCGATGGATAAAGATGGATCGATGGATAAAGATGGATCGATGGATAAAGATGGATCGATGGATAAAGATGGATCGATGGATAAAGATGGATCGATGGATAAAGATGGATCGATGGATAAAGATGGATCGATGGATAAAGATGGATCGATGGATAAAGATGGATCGATGGATAAAGATGGATCGATGGATAAAGATGGATCGATGGATAAAGATGGATCGATGGATAAAGATGGATCGATGGATAAAGATGGATCGATGGATAAAGATGGATCGATGGATAAAGATGGATCGATGGATAAAGATGGATCGATGGATAAAGATGGATCGATGGATAAAGATGGATCGATGGATAAAGATGGATCGATGGATAAAGATGGATCGATGGATAAAGATGGATCGATGGATAAAGATGGATCGATGGATAAAGATGGATCGATAGATAAAGATGGATCGATAGATAAAGATGGATCGATAGATAAAGATGGATCGATAGATAAAGATGGATCGATAGATAAAGATGGATCGATAGATAAAGATGGATCGATAGATAAAGATGGATCGATAGATAAAGATGGATCGATCGATAGATCGATCGATAGAGATAAAGATGGATAGATCGATAGAGATAAAGATGGATAGATAGAGATACAGATGGATAGATAGAGATACAGATGGATAGATAGAGATACAGATGGATAGATAGAGATACAGATGGATAGATAGAGATACAGATGGATAGATAGAGATACAGATGGATAGATAGAGATACAGATGGATAGATAGAGATACAGATGGATAGATAGAGATACAGATGGATAGATAGAGATACAGATGGATAGATAGAGATACAGATGGATAGATAGAGATACAGATGGATAGATAGAGATACAGATGGATAGATAGAGATACAGATGGATAGATAGAGATACAGATGGATAGATAGAGATACAGATGGATAGATAGAGATACAGATGGATAGATAGAGATACAGATGGATAGATCGATAGATAGAGATAAAGATAATAGGGAGAAAGAAAGAAAGGTGAAGGGAATGAAGCGCACCCCTACATCAGTGTACAGTACTCACTCAGAGGCAGGAGGGACTGGATGGATGGCTATCGGACTCCATCTTTCCTTTCTGTTTGGCTTTAGTTTGAATATTCCCGCCCACAACCCTTAGGCAGCAGAACAGTGTCTGCAGCAAAGGGAGGGGTAAAATGTCAGATCTGATCTCAACTTTCTCTATCTGGCCCAGCTCATCTCTATCTGGCGCTGTGTTGGTGGCTGGTAAACTGGAAGTCCCCTCTTGGCCTGCAACCCCTTAGTACACCCCTGGGGAGACATGACATGCAGACCATTTGCAGGCCGCCCGCGGTCCGTTATTGGCCTGCGGGCCACCGCGGCCCACCAGGCATTTGCCCGGTATGCCCTATGGCCAGTCCGGGCCCGGGTGGTATTATACTGGCTCTTCTAAACCAGACATATAGTAGGTATTTTATTTGTTCTTTCAGACCAGACACATAGACAGAAAATACATGGATGTTCCAGGCCAAAAACTGACACAAGGATGGTTTCATAGTGGGTCTTCCAGGTCAGACACATGGATGGCAATATGTGGACTCTTCCAGATAGGACCAGACACGTGGTTGGTAGTATACTGGCTCTATCAGTCTGACCCATGGACCGTATTATACTGGCCCTTCCAGACACACAGACCGTATTATACTGGCCCTTCCAGACACACAGACCGTATTATACTGGCCCTTCCAGACACACAGACCACATTATACTGGCCCTTCCAGACACACAGACCGTATAATATTGGCCCTTCCAGGCCAGACACACAGACCGTATAATATTGGCCCTTCCAGGCCAGACACACAGACCGTATAATACTGGCCCTTCCAGGCCAGACACACAGACCGTATAATACTGGCCCTTCCAGGCCAGACACACAGACCGTATAATACTGGCCCTTCCAGGCCAGACACACAGACCGTATAATACTGGCCCTTCCAGGCCAGACACACAGACCGTATAATACTGGCCCTTCCAGGCCAGACACACAGACCGTATAATACTGGCCCTTCCAGGCCAGACACACAGACCGTATAATACTGGCCCTTCCAGGCCAGACACACAGACCGTATAATACTGGCCCTTCCAGGCCAGACACACAGACCGTATAATACTGGCCCTTCCAGGCCAGACACACAGACCGTATTATATTTGCTCTTCCAGGCTCTTTTGGGCGGGGCATATGTTTTGTATTATATTGGTACTGCCAGGTAAGACACACAAACAGTATTATAATGGCTGTTACAGAAGGAACACGTGGACTGCATTATAATGATCCTACCAGACTGGACAATTACGCATTGGGGACAATAATTACACTACTCGCTCCTCTAAACCGGACACATGAACGTCCTCAAACGTGCTCTTCCAGACTGAAAACAGCCGCATGGACGATATTATACTGCCACCCCTAGACACGACAAATGGACAGTATTATACTGGCTCTATCAGACCGGATCACCATAGACACATGACCGGAAATTTACTGGCTCCCCCAGACTGGACTTATGGATTGTTTAATGCTGGCTCTTTCAGGTCAGGCACAGATGCATGGATGGCATTATTCTGTGTCTTCCAGGCCGGGCACAGACACCTGGTTGGTAATATACTGGCTGTATCAGACTGACGCAAACAAATGAATGGTATTATACTGTTTTTTCCAGACACAGACCCCTATAGAAGGTATTATACTGAATGTTCCTGACAACACGAACACATGAGCAGTATTATACTGGTTGTTTCAGGCTGGACACAGACCCATGGACAGTAATATTATACTACTAGCTCTTTTAGACTGGACATGGACAGTAATTCTAGTGGCTTTTCTAGACTAAACACATGGATGGCATTCTACTTGTTCTTCCAGACACAGAAACATAGGTGGTATTATACTAGTTGGGTCAGGCACGGGGGTGGTATTATATTGGCTGTTCAAGACTGAACGCTGAAGCCCCGTACGCACGGCCAAGGTTCTCGGCAGAAACCAGCGAGAACCTCGCTGGGAGCCGCATTCTGCCGAGTACCTCGGCCGTGTGTACGCTCTCAGCGAGCCCCGCCCGTCGGGAAACCCGTTGAGCAATTGGAGAGCAGGTTCTCTATTTGCTCGACGGCCCGTCGGGATAAATGGCTGGTTGCCTTTCCCGACGGGCGGGTCGCCGAATCTGATGGCCGGCAGAGAACCTCGACGGGCGGAATGATGTGTTCTGCCCGTCGAGGTTCTCTGCCGTGTGTACGGGGCCTGATATGTGGATGGTATTATACTGGCTCCTCCATACTGAAATTGGACACGTAGGTATTATACTGGCTTTTCCAGACCAGACACATAGATGGTATACTAGACACAGACATATAGTAGGTATTTTACTGGCACTTTCAGACTGGACACATGGGGGTTGATTTACTAAAACTGGAAAGTGCGAAATCTGGTGCAGCTTTGCATAAAAACCAATCGGCTTTAGGTAATTTTGTCTAAGCTTAATTGAACAAGTTAGACACGGATTAGCTACCGTGCAGAGCTGCGCTAAATTTTGCACTCCGGTTTTAGTAAATCAACCCCCATGGTGTTATAATAGCTTCTCCAGGACAGACACAGACATATGAACAGTATTATGCTGACATATACAGGCATGGTAAAGACACAAACATGGTATTTTACTGGTTCTTCCAGGCTGTACATGGACACATGTATGGTATTATAATGGCTCATCGGACCAGACTCATGGGTGGTATTATACTTGCCCTTCCAGACCAGACAGACACATTGACAGTTTTCTACTGGCTCGACCAGACTGGACATATGGATGTTGTTATACTGGCTGTTCCAGACTGGACAGGGACATATGGGATGGCATTATACTGGTGCTTACTGACTGAATATGAAATGCTGAGTGACATTTAACTAATGTGCCAGATGCTTTGTCTAAATCAGTGGTCTCCACACTGCGGCACATGGGCCGGATCGGATACAGCCCTTTGCTTGAATTTATTCAGCCCTTGGGGCACTTTTCCTCATACTGACATCAATTATGAGGCATCATTCCTTCCACTGACATCAACAATGGGGCATAATTTCTCCCTTTAACACCCAAAGATGGAACATTATTCTTGCCACTGATCTAAGTGATAGAACACTATTCCTCCCACTGATGCCAACGATAGGGCATGATTCCCTCCATGACACCAATGACCGGGAACAATTCCTTCCACGAACGCTAATGATGGGGTAAAATTAATACAATTCCCACTGATTGTCAAGCCAGTTGGCATTGTTTACTCCCACTGATGCTGAGACATTTTCTAGTCCCACTTGCATCAGTCTGGTCCCACCATAGTCTGAAGGATGGTAAACTGGCCCTTTGTTTAGAAAGTATGGAGATCTCTGATCTAACTGATGCGTCACCTATTTTCCACAAAACCCCTCCTTTTTCCCTGAATTATGTTACTACACAAAGCTTAATAGCCACAATGCACACAAAGAAAAAAACTGCACACAAGTGGTGGCAATTATGATTGAGTTCATACCCAGCACCGATTGTTGTCAGGTACATTATGAGTTGTCAAACAATTTCTCAAGACTTTATTTCATTATCATTATAGCTCCACATTTTCTGCTGTGGCCTGCTGACCTTGGTATGTCTTCTGTTCCTTTTTCTTGTCCTCTTTATCTGTGATAAATAATTTTCAGTGGTGTTTTAATTAGTTTATTACACTAAACGAGAATATGGCTGCAGGACGCCCAGCGGCAGAGTGATGACTGAAGCTAATTCCAGTGGACTGTGGTTTATCCGGTCATGTGTGCAGAGGTGACCTACATTCTTCTATTTGCTCTGTAATTGGTAAAGATGATTTATTCATGGTATCCCTCAAGCACAGAGCCTATTGGCTGTCTTGTGGAGCGACTGTGCGGCCATGTTGTCCCCCTCTTGTCAGAACACTGGAAAGTGCTGCACATTCACTGTTGGGAACATATTTTTCTTGGGTGCTAGATTTTACACTAGAGGCCTGATACCCTGCTGTAGGGTGAGCACTGGCAGCATCGTTGTTCAGCAGTCAGTGTATGATGACATCGGGTGACCACAATTCCCACCAGACTGACTTCATTCCATATGTCCTGTCATGCTTGCCTTCTCAATGGATCATACAATCCCATATACCAAATTCTATACTCGGTTGATCCAGAGGAAGGCAAAAAAACAGCAGAGCATGATCCAATTTGCTACATCAAGGGAAAAAATTCCTTCCTGATCCCCTGAGAGGCAATCGGATTTTCCCCGGATCAACTTTACCTAATAAATGTTAGTACCCAGTTATATTCTGTACATTTAGGAAATAATCCAGACCTTTCTTAAAGCAATATACTGAGCTGGCCAGAACCACCTCTGCAGGGAGTCTGTTCCACATGTTTACAGCTCTTACTGTGAAGAAACCTTTCCGTATTTGGAGATGAAATCTTTTTTCCTCCTAGATGTAAATAGTGCCCCCTTGTCTTTTTGTGTTGACGGTAAAGTGAATTACTCAACACCAAGTTCACTATATGGACCCCTTGTATACAGTGGGCAAAAAAGTATTTAGTCAGCCACCAATTGTGCAAGTTCTCCCACTTAAAAGATGAGAGGCCTGTAATTGTCATCATAGGTAAACCTTAACTATGAGACAAAATGTGGAAACAAATCCAGACAATCACATTGTCTGTCTGATTTGGAAATAATTTATTTGCAAATTATGGTGGAAAATAAGTATTTGGTCACCTATGAACAAGCAAGATTTCTGTCTCTCACAGACCTGTATCTTCTTTAAGAGGCTCCTCTGTCCTCCACTCATTACCTGTATTATTGGCACCGGTTTGAACTTGTTATCAGTATAAAAGATACCTGTCCACAACCTCAAACAGTCACACTCCAAACTCCACTACGGTGAAGACCAAAGAGCAATCGAAGGACACCAGAAACCAAATTGTAGACCTGCACCAGTCTGGGAAGACTGAATCTGCAATAGGCAAGCAGCTTGGTGTGAAGAAATCAACTGTGGGAGCAATAATTAGAAAATGGAAGACATACAAAACCACTGATAATCTCCCTCAATCTGGAGCTCCACGCAAGATCTCACCCTGTGGGGTTAAAATGATCACAAGAACGGTGAGCAAAAATCCCAGAACCATATAGGGGGACCTAGTGAATGACCTGCGTAACAAAGGCTACAATTGGTAACGCACTACGCTACCAGGGACTCAGATACTGCAGTGACAGACGTGTCCCCCTGCTTAAGCTAGTACATGTCGGGGCCCGTCTGAGGTTTGCTAGAGAGCATTTGGATGATCCAGAAGAGGTTTATGAGTATGTCATATGGTCAGATGAAACCAAAGTAGAACAGTTTGGTAGAAACACAACGCCTCGTGTTGGGAGGAGAGAGAATACTGAGTTGCAAGCAAAGAACACCATACCTACTGTGAAGCATGGGGTGGCAACATCCTGCTTTGAGGCTGTTTCTCTGCACAGGTAACAGGATGACTGATCCGTGTACATGAAAGAATGAATGGGGGCATGTATCATGAGATTTTGAGTGCAAAGCTAGGGCATTGAAGATGAAACATGGCTGGGTTTTCAGCATGACAATGATCCCAAACACACCACCCGAGCAATGAAGGAGTGGCTTCGTAAGAAGCATTTCAAGGTCCTGGAGTGGCCTAGCCAGTCTCCAGATCTCAACCTCATAGAAAACCTTTTGGAGTGAGTTGAAAGTCTGTGTTGCCCAGCGACTGCCCCAAAACATCACTGCTCTTGAGGAGATCTGCATGGAGGAATGGGCCAACATACCAGCAACAGTGTGTGACAACCTTGTGAAGACTTAGAGGTCAAACGTTTTCTATCTCATTGCCAAAAAAGGATATATAACAAAGTATTGAGATGAACTTGATATTGACCAAATACTTATTTATCACCATAATTTGCAAATAAACGTTTCTTTTCATTCACCTTTAAAAAGAGTCATATGCATTGTTAGTAAAAAAAAAAAATGAAGATCTGTAACGAACTGACCTCACATGAAAACTGATCTGATCTGTATATTTGGAATTAATGTTGTGAAAGATATCTATCTATATTGGAGCTTTACAATAGAGGGTTCAACACTGTATATAGAAATATGAGCTTTGTGTAGACTCTTTATATACATCTCATCTTTTTAGTTCTGTGTAGAGTTGTGTGTATGGAGGTCTCTGTAGATTGGAGGGGAGATTCCCTGTGACGTCTCTCCTGTGTCCTATTACTCCTCTCCCTCTCCTTTCCCGAGCACACAAGGAGCTGACTGCAGAGGGATCAGATGGTGCTGGGACCAGCGGGTGTTCTCTCTTTTTTCTTCTCTGTATGTGTCCCTAGGGTGATTGGATCAGTGAGTATTTCCACTACTCTTCTCTGTATATTAATGGAGAGTGATTGGATCACTGAGTATTCTCACTACTATTTCATATATTTGTCTGTATTTGGATCAGTGGGTATTTTCCAAATGTTTTACTTGTATGTGTCTGGAGAGTGATTGTATCAGTGAGTAATACTACTATTACTATTCCCCTGCCTGTGTCTAGAAAGTGATTGGATCACTACCCCTCCCTGTGTGTGTCTGTAGGGCAGTGTTTCTCAATTCCAGTCCTCAAGGTGCAACAACGGGTTATGTTTTCAGGCATATTGCACAGGTGATTTGATCAGTTTCACTGCCTTAGTAATTACCACAGCCATTTCATCTGAAGGAAATCCTGAAAACGCGTCCTGTCGGTGCACCTACGAGGACTGGAATTGAAGGGTGATTGGGTCACTGAGTATTTGCACTACTCTTTCATGTATGTGTCTGGAGAAGTGATTGGATCAGTGGGTATTCTCCTGGTTTATTAAAAGGCAGATAGACTTAGCAATGTATTCTTCCAGCACCTTTTTGATCTGATTCTGCTCTTTCTGCCCCAATCTTTTTGTAACTGAACCCTCCACAGACAGATTCTTCTGGAATTGCAGAGTTGGTTGGTTGCATTTGTCTCAACCCTGATGGTCGTTGGGAGATGTGGGTTTAATGACTCCATTCGGCTGAAGAATTTTAACAGGTCACTCCCATCTTATCCTGGGGCGGGGTGTATTGGTGATCATCCTGGGGCGGGGTGTATTGGTGATCATCCTGGGGTGGGGTTCATTGGTGATCATCCTGGGGTGGGGTTCATTGGTGATCATCCTGGGGTGGGGTTCATTGGTGATCATCCTGGGGTGGGGTGTATTGGTGATCATCCTGGGGTGGGGTGTATTGGTGATCATCCTGGGGTAGGGTGTACTGGTGATCATCCTGGGGTGGGGTGTACTGGTGATCATCTTGGGGTGGGGTGTACTGGTGATCATCTTGGGGTGGGGTGTACTGGTGATCATCTTGGGGTGGGGTGTACTGGTGATCATCTTGGGGTGGGGTGTACTGGTGTTCATCCTGGGGTGGGGTGTACTGGTGATCATCAAGGGCTCACGTCTACTCTACATAAACCTGGGGTGGGGTGTACTGGTGATCATCCTGGGGTGGGGTGTACTGGTGATCATCCTGGGGTGGGGTGTACTGGTGATCATCCTGGGGTGGGGTGTACTGGTGATCATCCTGGGGTGGGGTGTACTGGTGATCATCCTGGGGTGGGGTGTACTGGTGATCATCCTGGGGTGGGGTGTACTGGTGGTCACCCTGGGGTGGGGTGTACTGGTGGTCATCCTGGGGTGTACTGGTGGTCATCCTGGGGTGGGGTGTGTTGGTGGTCATCCTGGGGTGGGGTGTGTTGGTGATCATCCTGGGGTGGGGTGTACTGGTGATCATCCTGGGGTGGGGTGTACTGGTGATCATCCTGGGGTGGGGTGTACTGGTGATCATCCTGGGGTGGGGTGTACTGGTGGTCACCCTGGGGTGGGGTGTACTGGTGGTCATCCTGGGGTGTACTGGTGGTCATCCTGGGGTGGGGTGTGTTGGTGGTCATCCTGGGGTGGGGTGTGTTGGTGATCATCCTGGGGTGGGGGGTACTGGTGATCATCCTGGGGTGGGGTGTACTGGTGATCATCCTGGGGTGGGGTGTACTGGTGATCATCCTGGGGTGGGGTGTACTGGTGGTCACCCTGGGGTGGGGTGTACTGGTGGTCATCCTGGGGTGTACTGGTGGTCATCCTGGGGTGGGGTGTGGGTGGTCATCCTGGGGTGGGGTGTGTTGGTGATCATCCTGGGGTGGGGTGTGTTGGTGATCATCCTGGGGTGGGGTGTGTTGGTGATCATCCTGGGGTGGGGTGTGTTGGTGATCATCCTGGGGTGGGGTGTGTTGGTGATCATCCTGGGGTGGGGTGTGTTGGTGATCATCCTGGGGTGGGGTGTATTGGTGACCATCCTGGTGTGGGGTGTATTGGTGACCATCCTGGTGTGGGATGTATTGGTGACCATCCTGGTGTGGGATGTATTGGTGACCATCCTGGTGTGGGGTGTATTGGTGACCATCCTGGTGTGGGGTGTATTGGTGACCATCCTGGTGTGGGGTGTATTGGTGACCATCCTGGGGTGGGGTGTGTTGGTGATCACCCTGGGGTGGGGTGTGTTGGTGATCACCCTGGGGTGGGGTGTGTTGGTGATCACCCTGGGGTGGGGTGTATTGGTGGTCATCCTGGGGTGGGGTGTATTGGTGGTCATCCTGGGGTGGGGTGTATTGGTGATCATCCTGGGGTGGGGTGTATTGGTGGTCATCCTGGGGTGGGGTGTATTGGTGATCCCCCTTTAAATTTTAATAAGTGTGAATCCGCAGGCATAGCTGTATACAAATATTTTTTTATAAATCCAGGAGGAGGGTGATGGTAAAATGGTTGTGTACAGTTTGTGCATCTGAAGCCCCAGATTTACCCCGTCCATTGTGGGAGGGTGAAAGGGAGACAATTCTGCACTGACACTTGAGAATTCTTCTAGAATCTCCGATGACCCTTTTGCAGAAAGGTGTATGATGAAGCATTTGCCCTGTGTGTGGTTTTCATGTGATGTGGTTGACATGTGCAGTCTTATGATGGAGCACGCGCTTTCTTTTATCACAAGTCGTGGTTATGAAAGGTGATTTTGTTTCATTTGACTTGTCATCTTCCGTTTTGTGTATGTCATTACCCAAAGCAGAATGGTGATTCATAATTGTCAGGTATTGGTGATTTTGTTATAACATTCAATACAAAACTATACAATACAAACAGTTACACAATTTATAATGTTACATTTGTAACTAACGGTTTGTGTGTGAATAGGTCTGATTTCTAAAAGGCCAGTGATCTTAGAAGGTATTTACGGTCTGTTTTAGAATATGGCAGTCTTTGTATACCCAACATAATTCTGAACAGTTTCTAGAAGCTGATATTTTCCTTTTGTCCGAGTCTGTTTTTGTTGTGTTTATGCTGCATTATTTATTATCAGTCATCATATTGCTATATCTTCATGCAGTTTTGTTGCACAAAATGGCTGTTGTGTCGGATCCTATATTTACTGTGTGTGGTGTACAGATGGCTCATATTGATTGCATTGAAATTTTATAATTGTTTGTCCTTCAGGGGAATACACTTTCCATCAGACACAGCCCGTATAATGTTTGGAGCTAGACAGGGAGGGAGAGTTAAAGTGGATGTAAACCCCACTCATGAAATCTGACCTGGGCACATATATCTGTAGTGTTTACTTATCTCTCCAAAGCCCTAAGTCCCCCATGTCTTTCTCTTTCTACTGCTCTGTTCCTCTGTTATCAGCATAAATTCTGACAAATTGTCTGATGCAGGAGATAAAAGCAGCTGGGAATTTGTGTCAGGGAGGGAACTTATAGACAAACAGAGAGCTTGTCTATTCACAGCACAGCTCTGCAAGTTTCTTCATTCCTCTGCCTATGTGGTGTGTGTGTGTCTGTGTGTGTGCGCGCCTTTCCTCCAATAAGTTCTTGGTGTATGAGTATATGCCCACTGCTGAAACGGAAAGAAAAAATTGTAATGTGATGTGCACTTGCTAAAATTTGTATAAAGCTAAAGACCGCAGATTTACAGCATCTCACAAAAGTACGTACACCCCTCACATTTTTGTAAATATTTTATTTATATCTTTTCATGTGACAACACTGAAGAAGAAATGAGACACTTTGCTACAATGTAAAGTAGTGAGTGTACAGCTTGTATAACGGTGTAAATTCTGCTGTCCCCTCAAAGTAACTCGACACACAGCCATTAATGTCTAAACCACTGGCAACAAAAGTGAGTATACCACTAAGTGAAAATGTCCAGTTTGGACCCAATTAGTAATTTTCCCTCCCAGTGTCATGCGACTCGTTGGTTTTACAAGGTCTCAGGTGTGAATGGGAAGCAAATGTGTTAAATTTGGTGTTATCGCTCTCACTCTCGCATACTGGTCACTGGAAGTTCAACATGGCACCTCATGGCAAAGAACTCTATATGGATGTGAAAAAATGAATTGTTGCTCTAAATAAAGATTGCCTAGGCTATAAGAAAATTGCCAAGACTCTGAAACTGAGCTGCGGCATGGTGGCCAAGACCATACAGCGGTTTAACGGGACAGATTCCCCTCAGAACAGGCCTCGCCATGGTTGACCAAAGAAGTTGAGTGCACGTGCTCTGCGTCCTATCCAGAGGTTGTCTTTGGAAAATAGACGTGCTGCCAGCAATGCTGGAGAGGTTTGAACGGGCAGGGGGTCAGCCTGTCGGTGCTAAGACCATATGCCGCGCGCTGAATCAAATTGGTCTGCATGGCTGTCGTCCCAGAAGGAAACCTCTTCTAAAGATGATGCACAAGAAAGCCTGCAAACAGTTTGCTGTAGACAAGCAGACTAATGGCCCATACACACGATCCGACTATCGGACGAAAACGATCGTCCGATGATGGATCGTACGATTTTCGGATCTTGTGTACACTACTTTCGAGAGCCGATCACGACCGTTCATCCGATATTTTTCGATCAGACATGCGCGAAAATTTTCCTCGTACGACGTCAGATCGTACGATTTTCGTTTAGTCAGTACAGCCGTCGTCCGACAATACAATACAAATACATTACAACACGTGACATCACTACCGATCTTTTTCGTGAGTTTAATAACCTATTTTATTTTACTTGCGATTATTAAGCGTAAAAAGTCGTACTATCCATCGGCCGATATTCGGATCGTGTGTATGGGCCATAAGGACATGCATTACTGGAACCATGTTCTGTAGTCTGCTGAGACTAAGATAAACGTATTTGGTTCAGATGATGTCAAGCGTGTGTGGCGGCAACCAGGTGAGAAGATGGCCACAGATCTATGCTTTTATAACTGGTAAGGGAGATACGTTTGGGAGGAGCATTGGCACAGCCTTGATGTATAGAATTCCTCCATTACCATAGTGCAGGGGTCTCCAAACATTTGAAACAAAGGGCCGGTTTATTGTCCTTCAGACTCTTGGAGGGCCGGATTTTGGCAAGCTGGAGGTGGAAATTTTCCTGGCATCAGTGGGACTTAACATATGGTATTAGGGGGAGAAATGGTTCCCCATCGTTTGTATCATAGGGAGGAATAGTGCCCTATTAGTGGTGTCAGTGGGAGAAATGGTGCTCCACTGTCGGTGTCAGATGTCAGAATAGTGTCTTGTATCAGTGGGAGGGATACTGCCCCAAGGGCCGGATAAAAGCAAGCAAAGGGCCGCATCCGGCCCTCGGGCCGCAGTTTGGAGATCTGATACATGATGCTGTGTGTAGTGTAACCTGTGATCAGTATAGTACATGATAATGTGCTGAGTATAGAATTTACGGTTTGTGAGCTGTGCTGAGCATACTATATGGTGCTGAGTATAGTAGATGATGCTGTATATGTGCTGAGTATACACTATAGTGGATGATGCTGTATATGAGCTGTGCTGAGTATACACTATAGTGGATGATGCTGTATATGAGCTGTGCTGAGTACACACTATAGTGGATGATGCTGTATATGAGCTGTGCCGAGTATACACTATAGTGGATGATGCTGTATATGAGCTGTGCCGAGTATACACTATAGTGGATGATGCTGTATATGAGCTGTGCTGAGTACACACTATAGTGGATGATGCTGTATATGTGCTGAGTACACACTATAGTGGATGATGCTGTATATGAGCTGTGCTGAGTATACTACATTCTGCTGATGTGATTTGGATTCCGATCGTCCCCGGCTCTCTGGAAGATCCAAAGATTTGTTGAGCGTTTTTGTTGGCTCGTGATGATGAGAATGTTGAACACATAACGAGCTTGTCAGATGTGCGCCTCTCCTGAGACTTGCCATTGAACAATAATCGAGTCTGATTGTCCTAATTCCCTGTGTATGAAAACATTTAGACAGACTCGTGAATGATTCATGACTCTTCTGGAATATCCAGCTTTGGTGGTGGCATTCCCTCTCGGCTCCTGATCCTAAATTGTTGTATGCAGTGTGATGAGCAGTCTCCACCAAAAACACTAAATATTATGTGTGGCTGTCATTCATGGGTAGAGCTCAGAAACCAGCCAGACCAGTTTTAGAAGCTGACTGTGATAGATAGGACAGTTCTGGATAAAACAGAAATGTTAGTAGTAGTGGGGCCATAGCAGCTGCTTCCCTTTGTCGTGTGTTTGGCAGAAGTGCTGACAATTGAATTTATATTATGTTTCAATCCTCTAACTCCAAAGGCCTGCTTGTGGCTCCACTGTGTGTGTGTGTGTGTGTGTGTGTGTGTGTGTGATCAGGACTAAACCAGCCAGCACAGACTGTGTGATCTCACCCAATACAACCCCACCCAAATTCAGCCATGATATGCCGTTCAGTAGCTGGAGGTACCAGGGCTTCAGTACAGGGACACCTACAGCTCCTCAGGTAAACCTATTCTGACTTTGTTACAAAGGCTGTGGCTCTGTGCTAAAGCCTTGTTTGTTTTATTTAGAATGAGGTACCGACCCCCCGGAAACTGTGGACCAAGGGTTGTGCAGAAGTGGGCCGAGGGGTGTGTGGCTGAACGTAGAAGAATTTGGTGGTGTAAAACCGAAGGTTTGGTAGAATATCGCGGAGATCTGTCCGCAGCCTGGAATTTATTCCTAAATCTGTTTAAACATTTCTGGTCAGCTTTTATAGCATTTCATTCCCCTCAAAGAAAAACACGTTTTCCAGATGACATTACAGATCACATTCCGTCTGGAGAGCACGCTCGCCGTCTGATAATCTCATTAGTTCCTGGAATGAAGATCAGTTAGTACTCCAGTCCTGATAACAATAGCCAGGTCTACTTGGTACATCCGGGTGATAACGTTTTGTCTTTGCACATTACTGCTGAGACGCTGGATGAATTGCACAGATGAAGTTGTATGTTCTAGAAGTAAGTATCTCACTGTGTAATATGGATGGAAGGAGGCGACTTGCCTATCCTCCTGCTTTATAGGAAAACAATGAGTGACAATTCTCAGATGGTGGCCCTGGGGCCACATAAAGTCCTCCGGAGCTGCTTTGGTGACCTCAAGAGGATAATGTTTATAATAAAAATGAGATATTTTGTCACTTCTCCTGCTCATCTCCATGGGGGTGAGCGCTCTCTGTACTGTGGATGCTGTCTGGGGGCTCCTACAGAACCCATTGCTGCATCTAAGAAGAGGTCCCAGAGGAACTCCATGGAGATGAGATCTCTGCCCATTAGCAGAGTTAGGATTACTATCATTTCCCCTTTTAGAGTCACCAAGTGCCACATCTGAGGGCATCAGGATCTATTTGGTTGCCCAGCACAGGTTTAGAGCAGTGATCCTTTAATTAGATAGCATTTATAGTTGGTGTTGCTTCTGTTGTCCAGCCAATCGGTAACCTGTAAGTGCTGGCTATGTAACTAGCGATTCGGCCACACAGATATTCAACCAAAATGGAGGTAAAGTTTCACATAAATGAACAAGTAACATTGTTCGTACCCCTTAAATAGTTTGTCCCAATCATCTAACTGCCATTTTGCTGAACAGCTTGATCTGTTACAAAAAATAACAAAATTAATGGTCGGATCGATAGGTGAAAATTTAAGGGAAAAAGCTTAAAAAGAAAAACGGATACATCCATCAAATTTAAAGGATAAGTTCACCTGTTAAAATTTAAGAAGAAGATTTGGACAGCCGCACTCCAGAAAATAACTTTTTGGTTGCCTTTATTTGTAAAAAAAAACTGTTAAAACACTACAAATCACTGCAAAATTAGTGATAAATGCAGCTGATGCGTTTCGCACTGTAGGCTAGTGCTTAGTCATAGCTTCACCTGTTACATGTTCCACATGTTTTAAGGGTGGAAGATCAAACATGTTCCCACTGCTGCTCCCTGCTGCCTTCTGTCCCTGTGATAGCACTATGGGGAGAAGTTCCCCATACCCGCTGTCACTTTTTGAAAACAGTGTGATTGTGCAGGGCTCTGCCCACACAGCCGCATCATTCATACAGAGTTCTGTGTATGAACGGGACTCAGTCTGCAGGAGACCTGAATGGCATCAGCCATTTAAAGTGGTTCTAAAGCCCACAATACTTACCTAGCCTTCAGCGGACTGAGGTCCATTGCTGGCATCTTCTACCCGGCTTCTTCCAGTGCCAGGCTGTGGCCATCTTCATTGGCCAATGTGAGATGGCGATTCTATGCATGCGCAGGAGTTCAGTCATTCCGGCACACAGGATCTGTGCTGGAATATGCAGCCCAGTGTACATTTTAAGCAAGACTACAGGGAGGTAGGTTTATTTTATTGCAGAAGGGACTTTGAATGTCACTTCTACAAT
Organism: Rana kukunoris; assembly: GCA_029574335.1. Lineage (NCBI taxonomy): Eukaryota > Metazoa > Chordata > Amphibia > Anura > Ranidae > Rana > Rana kukunoris. Next base: position 422,860,274 of record CM056051.1, on the reverse strand, counting down.
AAAGCGCATGTCTGCTTTAGGAATTGGTAAGCTGCATTACAATAGGTTTTTGCAACCTGCTCTTTCCTCTATCAGCGTGCTTGTGCTGTTTCATCCCCTCACATTCCCACTCTCCTGTACTGAGACTGTAAGAGACTGATACCTGGTTATGTTCCGGTATATACGTGTTGTAATCATAATTATAGAGCTTCATTTGCGTCTTTTATCTGCCTGGAGCTCAGCTTTAATAACAGTCTGGTCAATATTCGTGCACACGACCCTGGCAAGTATGGCTCAAAATGGTGGGTGCTGCAGCGATTACCAGTTGGGTCCTGGAAACATCAAGCAAGTGTACATATTTGCCAGCACACCATTGATCGACTTCCGTCCAAAGGGTATTTTAATGAAAGCGATCACATCACAGGGATAAGTGCAACATTTCGCAGGGCCCCTTCGTCAGTCTGGCTGTGTTGGGGTAATCGGTAAGCACCTAAGATTGCCAGAAATACTGAGGAGCATCTTATCTGTTTTGGAGGAATTTTTTTATTGTAGATTCAGTTTGTTGATGGTTGCTTCAACTTCATTGTTCACTGCTCTACTATTTGCTCTTATAAACATTTGATTTACTAGCATAAGGCTCCTTTCACAGTCATGCGACTTTGGACACATATGACAAGTCGCAGCCCATATATTTCAATGGAGGCGGTTCAAATCTATATGACTTAAAGTAGGTTCCTGCACTATTTTGATGCGACTTGAGTGCCATAGACTGCACTGTAAAATATCAAAAGTTGCACCTTAACCGCAGGTCAGCTCTGCTGGGCGAGATCACGTAGATCTAAGTCATCTCGCCGAGCAGCCAATAGGGGCGCGCTCGCCCCATGACGCCAATGCGCGTGCCCGGCGGGCGCGATCATCGCCGGGCACCCGCAATCGCTCGTTACAGAGCGAGAACCGGGAGCTGTGTGTTAACACACAGCTCCCGGTCCTGTCAGGGGAGAAATGCCTGATCGTCTGTTCATACAATGTATGAACAGCGATTAGTCATTTCCCCAGGTCAGTCCACCCCCCTTCAGTTAGAACACACCCAGGGAACATACGTAACCACTTCCTTGCCCCCTAGTGTTAACCCCTTCACTGCCAGTGGCATTTTTATAGCACTGATCGCTATAAAAATGCCAATGGTCCCAAAAATGTGTCAAGTGTCCGAAGTGTCCGCCATATTGTCGCAGTACCGATAAAAATCGCTAATCGCCACCATTACAAGTAAAAAAAAAAAAATAATAATAAAAATGCCATAAAACTATCCCCTATTTTGGAAACGCTATAACTTTCTTTCTCGTACATCACGGGACACAGAGCGGCATATTCATTACTATGTGGGTTATATGGAGTACCTTCAGGTGTGGACACTGGCAATCTCAAACAGGAAGTCCCCTCCCTATATAACCCCCTCCCCTAGAGGGAGTCCTTCAGTTTTTTCGCCAGTGTCTTAGGTGTTGGTCACGGAATAGCTTTGCTCCACATCCTTGGGATTAAGGGCGGGCTAACCGGATCTGTCCAAGGAGCCTCAGTGCCAAAGTGGACAGTACCCGGGCCCCAAGCCGTGGGGTTTTGCCTATAATGCTCCTCTTTGGAGGGCTGGACCCTGGGCCCAGGACTTGGAGTTTGAAAAAACCATAAGTTCCTGTTTGCCAGGGTGCTATATAGGTCCAGGACAGTGGGTACCTTCATAGGACCCCAGGGCCTGAAGGTCTAACGCTACCCGCGGAGATGGGAGAAGATTGGATCAGTTTGCTGGACAAACATCCTGCAGCATGGAGCAGGTAAGGGGGAGCCTGCGGGACTTGGTTCGACAGCAGGCTCTCCGGGGTAACCTAAAAGGGGGGATAGCCTAAGTATGCTCTGCATGGGCAACCTTGTTCACTATGTCTAAAGAGAGACAGGATGACACCTTGTCTCCCCCATCACTAGGTCCCCCTGTCTAAATATGTGTGCTAGCTAAACCTGCTGTTTCTTCCTAGGGCTAGTAAGGATCCCTAGGGGCCTTTGGAGAGTCCTACCTGGCCGGGAGTTTGAATCTGCCGCCTGTTTCTGCGTTCCTGGATCTCCAGCAGCGCGGCTCCTCCATGTTCCTCCTGTTTCCAGCATACGCGCGCGCGCACGTCTTATTGACATTTTTCGCGCCGTTCAGACAGGAAGGCGGGGGGGGGGCGTGCCTGCGGCGTCATACAGGCGCGCCTTTGTGCTGTTATAGACAGCAGGCATGGTCAGTGCTCAGTCTGAGGCTGATTTTCACAGGAGAGGACGCAGAGCGGCAGAACAGTGACTCCCGGTGGCGGAAGAGGGGTAGTACATCTGGACTTTGTTCCAAATACCTTTTTTGTTAAGCCAAGAAATCCCCCTTTTTTGCAGCAGGTTTGGAGGCTGGCAAACTTAGTTTGGGGTCACGGTATGTTGTCAAAAGTAAATATATAATATATTTAAAAAAAAAAAAAAAAAAAAAGAGAACATACGGGATCCCATCAGTTTTTGGGCATTAGTAATCTATTGTCCCCTAAACTCTGATTTTGTACTCCTGCCCACTACAGGCTGTTGTGTGGGCGGAGTCCCTCGATTTTGTATTATGGCTTCCAAGGGTTTGGGGTCAAAGGGTACAAAAAAGACCAAAAAACAAAAGGGTTCCCTTTCTGATTCTGATATGCCGATACTTTCCCCGCAAATTATTAACATAAGAAGCGCCTTGGATGAGCCATTAGGGGGATCTGGTGCGGAGGCTGGCCCAGATCAGCCCAGCCCTGTGTTTATCACAGAGGAGATGCTAGCCGTATCCCTAGGGGGGCTAGAAGAGAGAATAGCAACATTGATCGCTAGAGCTATTCCTGGTAAAAAACGGGTTAGATCCCCATCACCAGGAGGTGTATCCTCAGATGCTGAGATTCTCTCTCCAGAGGAATTGGAATCACAGGAGGATCAACTAGACCTGAACCAAGAGGGTTCAGGGATTGAGGGATCTGCCTCTGAGGAACCATTTTCAGACTCCCAGACAGAAAGACTGTGGGTACAGTCTTTGACGGACATGGTCCGCTCGGCATTTAGTTTACCATTGCCAGAGTCTCAGGTTCCTCCGGTATCCTCTCTGGGCTCTTTGAAAGCTCCGTTAAACAACGCAGTTTTTCCGGTCCATCCTCTCTTGGAGGAATTGATCTTTCGGGATTGGGTACGGCCGGACAGGATTTTTCTGCCACCGAAAAGATTTGCGGTCATTTACCCCATGGAGGAAAAGTTCTCCAAGAGGTGGAGGCTCCCAGTAGTGGATGCAGCCATCTCATGTGTGAATAAATCACTAACTTGCCCGGTGGAAAACATACATATGTTTAAAGATCCAGTTGATAAAAGATTAGAAACACTTTTAAAAGCATCCTTTGCTACGGCAGGAGCAGTGGTGCAGCCAGCGGTGGCTGCAATTGGAGTTTGTCAGGCATTAAAAGACCAGACAAAGGAAATGTTAAGGGACATGCCTACCCAACAAGCAGAAGAGTTTTCTGACATTCCCAGAGCTCTGTGTTTTGCGGTAGATGCTATAAAAGATTCCATCCAGCAGGCCTCTCGTTTATCACTATGTTTGGTGCACATGAGAAGGCTCTTATGGTTGAAGAACTGGGCGGCGGAGCCCCCATGCAAAAAGCTTCTGGCAGGGTTTCCCTTCCATGGAGGACGACTCTTCGGAGAGGATCTGGATAAATATATTCAGACTATTTCAAATGGCAAAAGTACCCTTTTACCAGTCAAAAAGACATTCCGGGCTCCTACATTTAAAAGGCAGCTCTTTCCTGTCTCGGGGCCCTCAAATTCCAGGCAGTATCGACGGCCGCCTGCACGATCCAACGTTAACAGTAGATCGCAGGGACAGACCCCTGGGGGTAAGAGGCCGTGGTATCGCAAGCCGTCAAAGACAGCCCCTAAGTCTGCCTTATGAAGGGGCGCCCCCACTCTTGCGGGTGGGGGGAAGGCTTCGTTTCTTCGCAGAAGTTTGGGAAGCCAAGATCCCCGACAAATGGGTCCGGGCATCTGTAACCACAGGTTACAGACTGGAATTTCTAAAGTATCCTCCGCCTCATTTTCAAGAATCAAGGCTACCAAGGGATCCAGCGAGGAAGGCCTCAATGCTGGCAGCTTTGGATCACCTGCTTTGCCAGGACGTAATTATAGAAGTGCCAGCCCAAGAGCAAGGCCTAGGTTTCTATTCCAACCTCTTTGTCATACCAAAGCCCAACGGCGATGTCAGGCCAATCTTGGACCTAAAGAGGTTAAACGGTTACCTAAGGGTTCGTTCCTTCCGGATGGAATCCATCCGGTCAGCAGCCGCCGCGCTTCAGAAGGACGATTTTCTGGCCTCCATAGACATAAAGGATGCTTACCTTCATGTACCAATTTTTCAGTCGCATCAAAGGTTTTTACGCTTCGCGGTGGGGCAGCGACACTTCCAATTCAGGGCGCTCCCCTTCGGGCTGGCCACGTCCCCCCGGGTATTCACGAAGATCCTAGCCCCAATTCTGGCCAATTTAAGGATCCAAGGGGTCACAGTCCTAGCATACTTGGACGACCTTTTAATCATAGATCACTCACGGCCGGGTCTGCAAAAGGCAGTAAACCTCACGGTTCAGTACCTCGAAGAATTCGGCTGGGTCCTGAACCGGGGAAAGTCAGCGTTCCAGCCTACAAAGCAGTTGGAATACCTCGGCATGAGGTTAGACACAGAACATCAAAAGGTGTTCCTGCCCCTTGTAAAGATCGAAGCTATCAAGGGGTTGGTTCAGTTGGTTCTAAACAAGAAAAGTCCAACTATTCGCCTGTGTATGCGATTACTAGGCAAGCTAGTGGCCACATTCGAGGCAGTACCATACGCTCAGATCCACACTCGCGTCCTACAGGCAGCCATTCTAGCAGCCTGGGGCAAGAGGGCACATGCCTTAGAGTCCCCTTTGACGCTATCATCAAGGGTCCGACAAAGCCTGGCCTGGTGGTTGAACCCTCAGAATCTTCTAAAGGGAAAATCCTTCAGCCCTGTTGTCTGGAAGGTAGTTACCACAGACGCCAGCCTGGCAGGCTGGGGGGCGGTCTTCGAGGGGTTCTCCCGCCAGGGAACTTGGGTGAAAGCAGAGAGGCAGCTCCCCATCAATATCTTGGAAATCAGAGCTGCCCGCCTAGCCCTTCTGGCTTGGACCTCCAGATTAAAGGGGTTCCCGGTGAGAATCCAGTCAGACAATGCCACGGCGGTGGCATACATAAACCACCAAGGGGGAACCAGGAGCCAGGCCGCTCAGAGGGAGGTGAACTTGATTTTTCAATGGGCAGAGGTTCATGTACCCTGCATTTCGGCGATATTCATTCCCGGAGTGGACAACCTGCAGGCAGACTTCTTAAGTCGCCAGAGTCTGTTACCAGGGGAGTGGTCTCTGCATCCCCAGGTCTTTCAGACAATCTGCCAGAGGTGGGGAATGCCGGACGTAGATATAATGGCATCCAGGTTCAACAAGAAACTAGACAGGTTCGTGTCGCGAGCGAGGGATCCTATGGCCTGCGGAACCGACGCGTTGGTTTGCCCTTGGCATCAATTCAGACTTCTATATGCATTCCCTCCACTACAGTTACTCCCGCGCCTATTGCGCAAGATCAGAGTGGAGAACAAGCCAGTCATTCTAGTAGCTCCGGCTTGGCCCCGGAGGACTTGGTACTCACTAGTCCTGAAGATGGCAGTGGGAGACCCTTGGACTCTCCCTCTACAACCAGACCTACTCTCACAAGGCCCGATCCTCCACCCTACATTACAGCGTCTAAATTTGACGGCCTGGAGGCTGAATCCCTGATTCTCAGGGATAGAGGCCTGTCTAGGCAGGTAATTCCTACCCTGATTAGGGCTAGGAAGCCGGTCTCCAGGGTGATTTATTACAGGGTGTGGAGGAACTACGTAGGCTGGTGTGAATCCAAAAGATGGAATTCCCGCAGATATACTATTGATAGGGTGTTAAGTTTTCTCCAGCTAGGAGTGGATAAAGGCCTGGCACTAAGCACAATCAAGGGACAGATCTCAGCTCTGTCAGTGTGGTTTCAGAGGCCGCTGGCCACCCACTCGCTGGTAAAGACCTTCTTACAGGGGGTCTTGCGTATTAATCCTCCTGTCAAGTCACCAATTTGTCCATGGGACTTAAATCTTGTCCTGTCCACTCTATAGAAACAGCCTTTTGAGCCGTTGGCTGAGATTCCTTTACTCTTACTGACAAGAAAGTTGGTTTTCTTGGTCGCCATAGTTTCGGCCAGGAGAGTGTCAGAATTAGCAGCCTTATCGTGTAAGGAACCATATCTCGTTCTGCATAAGGACAGGGCAGTTCTCCGGCCCCATCCTTCCTTTCTACCAAAGGTTATCTGATCTTAAAGCTACAGAAAAGATCCGGAAAACAGATGTGTTATTCGTTCTACCAGATGGCCCCAAGAAGGGGCAGGCAGCTGCAAAATCCACCATCTCGAGATGGATTAGACAATTAATCATTCAAGCCTACGGGTTGAAGAGGTTGCCTCCTCCGTTGTCGGTAAAGGCCCATTCTACCAGGGCCATGGGCGCCTCTTGGGCAGCACACCATCAGATCTCTATGGCTCAGATATGCAAGGCGGCAACGTGGTCATCAGTCCACACGTTTACAAGGTTTTATCAACTAGACGTGAGAAGAAATGCGGATGCTGCCTTTGGTCAGGCAGTACTACAGGCTGCAGTTTGAAATCCTCGGGATCAGAAACACCCTTGGTTATAAAAAAAAAAAAAAAAAAAGAAATATAAGTTTTTTCTTGACTAAGTTAGAATTATTATTATGATTTGAGTTTATCTCTAAATTGAATCCTTCTTTGGAAGATGTCTCCCTCCCCTCATTAAAGCATTGCTTTCGGACATCCCACATAGTAATGAATATGCCGCTCTGTGTCCCGTGATGTACGAGAAAGAAAAAGGGATTTTTAAATACAGCTTACCTGTAAAATCCTTTTCTTGGAGTACATCACGGGACACAGAGCTCCCACCCCTCTTTTGGGTGACCATTTTGGGAGGCATACTGCTTGCTACAAAACTGAGGGACTCCCTCTAGGGGAGGGGGTTATATAGGGAGGGGACTTCCTGTTTGAGATTGCCAGTGTCCACACCTGAAGGTACTCCATATAACCCACATAGTAATGAATATGCCGCTCTGTGTCCCGTGATGTACTCCAAGAAAAGGATTTTACAGGTAAGCTGTATTTAAAAATCCCTTTTTTGCGCAAACCAATCAAACGCTTATTGCGAAAAATATGTTTTACGCAAAAATATGTAGAAGAATACGTATCTGCCTAAACCAGTGGTCTCCAAACTGCGGCCCGGGGGCCAAATGCGGCCCTTTGCTTGCTTTCATCTGGCCCTTGAGGTACTATTTCATCCACTGATACACAAAATGGGGCAAATTTCCCCCCGCTGACAACAATGAACGGTCACAATTCCTCCCAAAGACACCAATGATTGGGCAAAATTTTGCCCAATGATGGGGTACAATTTCTCCCAATGATTCCAACAATAGGACACAATTCCTCCCAATGACACCAGTGATGGGGCATCATTTCTTCCAATGATGGGGCACATTTTCTCCCAATGATTCCAATATTACACAATTCCTCCCAATGACACAAATGATGGGGCACAATTTCTCCCAACACCACCAACAATAGGGCCCAGTTATTCCATTGATGGGACACAATTTCTTCCAGTGACACCAATGATGGGACACAATTGCTTCTAATGGCATTTTGGAAGGAGTACAATCCCCTCCACTAACACCAAAGATGGGGCACAACTCCCCCACTGACACCAAAGACGGGGCCTTGTTTTTTTCGACAGATGCTTTGATCTTTTCTACTTCCGATGGCCACTGTCTGGCCCTCCTAAAGTCTGAAACACAGTAAACTGGCCCTTTGTTTAAAAAGTTTGGAGACCCCTGGCCTAAACTGAGGAAAAAAACGTTTTTTATATATATTTTTGGGGGATACTTATAACAGCAAAAAGTAAAATATAATTATTTTTTTCAAAATTGTTGCTCTAATTTTGTTTATAGCGCAAAAACTAAAAACTACAGATGTGATCAAATACCACCAAAAGAAAGCTCTATTTGTGGGAAAAAAAAGGACGCCAATTTTGTTTGGGAGCCACGTCGCACGACAATTGTCGGTTAAAGCGACCCAGTGCTAAATCGCAAAAAGTGGCATTGTCTTTGACCAGCAATTATTAATGTTATTAATGCGAAAATTGTGCAACAGCCAAAGGTGCATCAAAGTCACAACTATCCAAAGTTGCATCAAAGTCCCAATGGAAATCACATGACTTTCTAGTTGCACAAGTGTGAATGAAGTGTTAATCTGAGTTCTCTTCAGGGAGCCCCTCATTGATATTGCCTGATATAGGGGCGCATTGTTTTCAGGAACTATAAGCCACATAAGAATCTTTTGGGAACTGGCAGTAGAACTGACGAGCGCACTGATGCCGCTGCCGCTCACCCTATGCAATAAAACATTTGGTCTGATTGGAGGAAATGGTAAATGCCTTAGCAAATCTTTCAGTGATAATGGTATCGGTGTGATCTGTGTGTGGCCGGCCAGGAGATGAGTTGCAGGTTGTAGACATAACAGCTGACAGTCTTCTTCTGGTCCTCTCCACCCTACACATACCTGGAATTTCTTCTTCGCGCTGCTTCACTTGCAATCTATACATTACATGAAAGATGATTGCGAAGTTATGTTTTTCAGAGATGCTTATCTCTTGAGGAATTTATCTGTGAGGACTCGGAAAGGTCTCGTGTTCTCATGATGGAGCAGAAATGGGTCAGGACATGGGATAAGTGGTGCTTTGTTCTTCAGGAATTGGAGCAATGAATTATGGTGAATGTATTGGTGACTTGGCTCAATGAGGCTCTTGTGTGTGTTTGTGCCTCAGTCACTTCTTTGTCCAGTAAACAGAACTCTTCTGATGTGAAGGCACTTAACAGATGAATATTTTCCATCTTTCCCTTCGTTCTTCAGTTTGTCTGTTCTAAGGAGTGGAATGTGTATGCCAGCTATTTTCAGGCACCATCCAGAGTTTGGGTCAGTGTTGGTGGCCATAGCTGTGTTACTAGCCGCTTTCATAGTTCCCCACATATGGCTCTTTTCCATCTGTGTCACTGTGTTCTTGGTGTGGATTCTTTATTGTATCGGATGTTTCACAGCTCTGTCATCTCATAGAGAGTTACATTTGGGACATTGTAAGGTATAGATTACAATAACAATCCCTGCATACGCAGCCATTATCTGTGGGTTCTTAACTCAGTGGTACCTTGGTTCACAAACTTAAAGGGGTAATTCCCCCAAAAACCTTTTTTTAACATTGATTGAGGCTCAAGGGGAATCTTTTTTTTTTTTTTTAGAAACGAAGCAGTACTTACCGTTTTAGAGATGCATCGTCTCCGACGCTTCCGGGTATGATCGCCTGGTCTGGGCGTGCCTATTTGATTGACAGGCTTCCGACGGTTGCATACATCGCGTCACGAGTAGCCGAAAGAAGCCGAGCGCCGGTGCGGCTCTATACTGCGCCTGCGCACCGTCATTCGGCTACTTTCGGAAAATCGTGACGCGATGTATCCGAACGTCGGAAGCCTGTCAATCAAATAGGAACGCCCTTCCCCGATGACCATACCCGGAAGCGTCGGAGACGATGCATCTCTAAAACGGTAAGTACTGCTTCGATTCTAAAAAAAAAAAAACGATTCCCCTTGACAAAACGAGCCTCAATCAATGTTAAAAAAAAGTTTTTTTGGGGAACTACCCCTTTAAAGGGGTTTTAAGTTGTTTTTTTTTTTTTTTGTTTTTTTTTAAACACCCGGCTTAATAGAATATAGGATGCATTAAGGTGAAAAAACATGAACCTTTACAACCCCTTTACTTTGTGAGACGACTCTGGTTGCGAACCAAATTGGTTGTGAACCGAGGCAAATTTTCCCATAGGGTTTAATGTAAATCCATTTAATCTGTTCTGAACTTTTTTTTACACACACACGTGTGTGTGTATGTGTAAAAATTATGAAATGTATGTATATGTGTATAATATATATAAAAAAGTTAAACATATATTACATACAGTCTTTTACATTAAGCTGACCTCTTTCATGTGTAAATCTAGATAGGAAAAAAAATATAGGTCCTCTTTAACACTTGTTTGAAACAATTCCAAACCCCAATTTAAATGACTAATCTAGGGGCCAGAAAACGGCACACTGCCTCCAGGAAAAGATCACCTGAGAACATAAATTTGGAGAATATTTATATGAACTATTTTTCCATGATTCCCAATCAAGTGAGCCCACCCTCATGGTAGTCAGGGCACAGAAACTCCTATCTGAGTGGATAAGTCCTCCTAAGACCTCTCATCTTGCGTTGCTCTTCTCAATATGAATGTGTCAGAGCAGGGAAGATGGCCGCAGCTCGTGTTCGTGAACCAAAGCAAATTTTTGTGACCTCTTCAGTTTGTGAACTGAGTAGTTTGTGAACAGAAGTGTTGGTGAACTGGGGTCTCATTGTATTTTTCAATTGCAGACACCCAATAAGATTACCTTATGTGTCCCCATTTCCTTTTCTCCTGATTGTCTAAATCAGTGATCCTCAAACTACGGCCCTCCAGCTGTTGCGGAACTACACAACCCTTGGGGCATTGTTAAACTGACATTCACAGATATGATTAGGCATGATGGGAATTGTAGTTCCTAAACAACTGGAGGGCCATAGTTTGAAGGCCCATGGTCTAAATCAGGGGTCTCCAAACTGTGGCCCGGGGGCTGGATGTGGCCCTTTCCTTGCCTTTATCTGGCCCTTGGGGCAATATTTCACCAACTGACACGAATTATGGAGCACCATTCCCTCTACTGCTACTGACACCATCAATGCAGTACTATTCTCCTCATTGATATCAAGAATGGGTCACTATTTCTCTCATTAAAACCAATGATGGGCGACTGATGCCGGGGCATTTTTTTCCTCTCACTGGGCACAGTCTGGCCCCCCTAAAGTCTGAAGGACAGTAAACTGGCCCTTTGCTTTGAAAGTTTGGAGACCCCTGGTCTAAATCATTGACTTGGTGGTTTGCTTCCTGGCCTCTACATTACTACTGTGTTTAGTAGTAGCACATAATGGTGAGGGTTTAGGAACTCGCCACTCCAAGAAGTGTGGAATTCGGTAAAACGTTCAACACACAATTGGGTGTCATTCATTCCTATAAGCACCGCAATGGTGGTACGATGTTACACAGCAAAAACGGACTTGACAAAATCAGAAAGGTGCATGGGTGTCCTGTCGCCTAGAAAGGTGCATGGGCGTCTTTTGTGCAACAAACGTGCATAAACCGGCCCATTTAAGTGAGTGGACTGCCTTATACATGACTAACGGAAATGCATTTAAATCTCTCTAAAAAATAAAAAATCATGGAAATGCGCTTTTCCGCTACGTGAGATGTGAACGGGGCTTGAAAAATAGATCTGTAGCTCAGACAGCAGGATTGGTTTGCACTCCATGTCATCTTTTGCAGAAAAATTATTTTTATAAAGTTTGACTTTAGGGACAAAGTCAATTTTACATGTTCGGGTTGAACATTCCCTTTCCTAGGGTTATTAAACAAGGTATTCACTGTAGCCGATGGCCAGGAAAAATCTTTTCTTGTCTGGTGATGGTGGATGGTACCACAATTCAGAGGTTAGTTGTTATTGTGAACTTTTTTTATATTGTAGAGTACAGTAGATTGGCTGCCATACTTCTTATTCCATCACTAAACATCCACCAGAAGTTTGTTCTCATTATCAAGTTGTTACTAATATAAAGTTTGCATTTCCTTCTTGTCAGATGTGTTTACTGTAAAAACGGAGTGCTCTTAGCATTATGTAAAGTTGATTTTGAAGAGCAAGAAGTAAGTGTTTATTAAGGAGCCTCAAACTGCACAAGACCGGAGAGGTACATTAATTCCAATTAAAGTCGGTGCATCATGGCGTAGAGAGACCTTTGTGGTGTGTAATTGCAGTGGAAGGGTTCTTCACTGTGTTAATTAGCCTTCATTCCATCATTTTACTTCTCATTTATGTGGCTTGATTAAAAACCTCATTGATATATGAGCAGTTTGTGCTCTTCGGTCATCAACGGTCGGTGAAGTGGTTACAAGTGGCGTGTACAATGTCGTTACAGATTTGTTTTCGTATATGTTTATAGCTCTATGATGGTATTTGAACTAAGGGCAGCGATGGCTCCATTTATGTAACCCATCAGCTTTACCAAAAGTAGCGGAAAACATTAGCGACCCAGAGCAATCATATTCCTGCAGTCTGGTTTGCTGTGCATTCCATTGGTGTATTAGATGTATATGGCTTCCTTCTGGTACTACCCTCAATATTTCTACACCAATCAAAAGACAAATTCAGACCTGCCATTTCATGAGTTTCAAATTGATTTGACTGGTTGCTGCAATCATTGATGAGGTTTGTCATTCACAGGAACAACATAATACAACACAGCGTTCCCTGGTTTTATGCAGGAGTGCAGAACACATCACCCTCTGTTCATCTCTTTAACACTTCCCTTCATCTCTTCTCCATGACCCCTTCTAATCTTGATAACCTTCCTATTCGTCTCCATGACTCGTACACCTCCCAAAAACCCATCATCTCTCCAAAACTTCACTCCCCATCTTCATAACTAAGGATGAGCTCGGCGTGTTCGCATGGAACACGTGCAGAGCCCGCCAGGAAGTGTGCACGGTGCTGCGCTAATCACAGCCGGGGAGACATTGTCCCCTTGCTTGGCTGCAGAGATCGGGAAATGTCTCCCTGGCTGTGATTAACCTGGTTTTCTGTAGCCCATAGGGGCAAATTTTTTCAAGCCTGCCAACTCTGTTTCAGTGCAAAGGAGGCAGCGTTGTCAACTCACTACAGGATTTCTGGCAAGCCATCAATACATTTTTTTATTTTTTTTGGAACTTTCAGCATTTATAAGAGACAAAACGTGTTGCAAAGATGTCCTTGTATGACTGGATGAGACATGGCCCTCGTATGACAGGTCATGGTCCTTGTATGAAAGGATGAGTCATTCCTTGAGTGGGGGGGGGGGGTGAATGGTTCTTCTCAAGTGGCAGGGTGGGGCGCAGCCTTAAGTGGCAGGACAGAAGTTCTTATGTCAGCCCCACCCATTGTGACCGTAAGGAGCGCTGAATGTTCAGTTTGATCTACTGTTGTGCCGGAACATCCGATGGAACTTTCTAATGTCGGTGAGCCTCCCTAGAATTTGCAGCTGGTACCAATTTAACCAGCATTGTGCATAAAGTCTGCCAAACCATAAACATACTACCAGCCCACCTCATTCCTGGTCTGCTCTACGCCTATCCAAGGCCTGTCATTATATGCGTACATGAATATTATGTGTAACCAAGGATCCGGCAACTGTGGGGAAAAAAATACTCCCTGAAGGTGGAAGAGTCCAAGGACCTTGGACTGCTGGTCTCAAGTATGGCTAGAATCACACTAGAGGTGCACCGAAATTAACGTTTTGGTGTTGAAGCCAAAAATGCCAGTTTTTAAAAATATATAATTGTATTCAACTTTATTATGAATTTGGAGCAAGAAAATCTCAAGAAAATTGTATCCCTTCAAATTCTATGTATGACTTCACACTGATATGTTGCGCCTCTGTTTCAGTGGTCAAAATCTTGCTTGCTGCATATTTGGTCAGTTAAAATAAAACGCCCCTTCCTATTGTAACGCAGCAATAATGCACCCGTGTTATGTTTTTGATTTTGTTTTTTGTCACGAGACCTATGGAAACGCACTAAATGCACAGTAAAATCGTGGTTTAAAATCACAGCAAAAGCACAAAAACTATTTTCGGACGATATATTTCGAATTGTATATGAATTGTATGTCTGTTTTCATCCCAAATAAAAAGCATTGGTTCTGGTGTGTTTTTAATGCGGTTCTGATGCCAATTTGCAAGGTGCTTTCAGTGCTGGCCAATACATAGTAGATAAAGGGCATCAACTCCTGTAGTAAGGGAGAAGTTGTTGAACTCCTGAACCGAATCCTGAATACAACTGGAATTCGCACCTGAACCGCTCCGCAATGCCGAAGTGAGGATCCGTTCTGGTTTTTAGTGGGATGTGCTTGTAGTTATTGGTGTTAAATCACTATGTAGCTGGTTTATTGGAAGATATGATGGAAGAAAGGACCCCCCCCCCCCCCTCTGAGTTGGCTGTATGGGTTTCTGCTGGTAAAGAGTTGTGGCTTGGTGCCAGTGGTGATCTTGTGCCCAGTTGTGGGTTGATATGTGCTGTGTCTACATAGCTGGTTCCTGGCACACCCAACACACATTATTCAGGTCACAGTTTACAACCCCGGGGCCACCGGCATTCTCCCTCCTCTGCCTACTCCAGGAACATGTGTAATGGGAACATCCATGCCATCTGCGGTGAATTGTGTGCGGCGTGTGAGATAAATTCCTGCAGACAGATTGATCTCATAATTCCTTTCTGAGATAGGATAACAACGAGCAGTTTAGTTTGGGAAAAAGATTTAAGAATTTATTATGAGCTTTGGAGATTTGTGTGGAGCTTGTAGAAGTGAAATAGGATTTAATGATGTTCTAATAAGCAGCGTTGTCGTAATTCTGCCGCAGTACAGAGCCCTAAACACTGATCGCCAGCTATGGGTGTGAATATCTTTGTGAAAGGCTTTTGCTGTGTGTTGGGTGACGGTCTTGTCCTGGAAGGTGTGAAAATTGGTACAGTGCTGAGTACACTGATGTCTTTATATAAATGCTCTGTATATATCATACCAGGAAAGGACTGACGAGACAGACGGTGACATTGGGAAATTGCTCAATGTAGATCAGGGGTGCCCAACCAGTGGCCCGTGGAGCCCTCTGATGTGGCCCGCAATCTCCTGCTCTTGAGTGGCTGGTCGGCAAGTCCAGATTGCAGGGTTGCCGACCTGCCATAAGGGAACATCAGTGTCGTAAATAAAGTCGGCGTTAGAGGAAGCAAGCGGCTCTTCAGAAAGTGCACCACACTTGCAGGATATAATAGACGTCTATGGCCAAGTGCAGCTAACCGGCGGGAAAACCACAGGTACACTGTGCCGCAATAGAATGCAGACCATCAGTGTAAGCCTTAGGCCCCTTTCACATGATCGGTATGACCCAATCTGACCCTCCATTCACCTCCTATGGAGAGGCAGGTGTAAACAGAATTTGTTTGTTTACACCTGCCTACCTCCAATCCCATCTGCTAAAAAAAGGGGGGTCTGTCCCTCTCCATCTGATTGGATCAGAGGGCCCATAGAGTAGATTGGTCTGTGCCTGTGTCTGCTTTGCATGTGCAGACAGGACATAGACCTGTCATCGGCCCACTCCACTCATTGTGGCCCGCGACTGGTTACTAAGTCGCTTAAGTGGCTCTCAGCCTTCGAAAGGTTGGGCACCGCTGATGTAGATTGAGGTTGTCCTTGTCATGGCTGTCTGGTCACTTGTCCCCTTACCTGGGTTCTGCTCTCCATGCCCCTTGCTGGGGGGGGGGGGGGAGACCAAATGTTCTGTGTATTTGAGGTGGAAAACATGGAACATTGGGGCCTGTCTGCAGCATTTTCACTTCTCTGTGCTAATTGAGATTTAATTGTAAAAATAAGTATAGAACAGATGTACCTACTCAAACATAATTTTTATACATTTTGTATCTAAAATTCAGATTTTTCCATTTT
Source organism: Rana kukunoris (assembly GCA_029574335.1). Lineage (NCBI taxonomy): Eukaryota > Metazoa > Chordata > Amphibia > Anura > Ranidae > Rana > Rana kukunoris. Next base: position 422,844,471 of record CM056051.1, on the reverse strand, counting down.
AAAGTCAGATTTTCACTTCTTACATTGTTATTTTTGTATTTATACATTGAAGAGAGGAGCTCTTACAGGTGGAGAGTGGATATTGATCCGTCGGTTTAAAATGATTTGTCAAAAGTGTGGGCTTTCAGAAGTTCTACATCTCTGCCACGTGATGAATAACAAAAAATGTTCACATCCTTCTAAAGTTTTGTGGTTTGACCCCCTTTTATGACACACTGTGTAAATGTGACTCTATGTACGGAAAGTTGACGTCCCTTCCCTGGTCCTGAGGCGTGTTACTTGATAGTGACTTTCCCAATAAACGCTCTTGTTGGTAGTTTCCAAAATTAAACGCAGTTTTGTGTTCTCAATAATATATTCTCAATATTAAACGCAGTTTTGTGTTCTCGATATTATTATATTCTCAGTATTAAATGCAGTTTGGTCCTCTCAAAAATATATTCTCAATTTTAATGCAGTTTGATATTCTCTGTGTGTGTGTGTGTGATACACACAGTATCTCACAAAAGTGAGTACACCCCTAACATATTTGTAAATATTTTATTATATCTTTTCTTGTGATAACACTGAAGAAATGTATCCTTTGCTACAATGTAATGTAGTGAGTGTACAGCTTGTGTAACAGTGTAAATTTACTGTCCCCTCAAAGTAACTCGGCACACAGCCATTAATGTCTAAACTGCTGGCAACAAAAGTGAGTACACCCCTAAGTGAAAATGTCCAAATTGGGCCCAAAGTGTCAATATTTTGTGCGGCCACCATTGTTTTCCAGCACTGCCTTAACCCTCTTGGGCATGGAGTTCACCAGAGCTTCACAGGTTGCCACTGGAGTCCTGGTCCATTCCTCCATGACGACATCACAGAGCTGGTGGATGTTGGAGACCTTACGCTCCTCCATCTTCTGTTTTGAGCATGCCCACAGATGCTCAATTGGCTTTAGGTCTGGAAACCTGCTTGGAGCATGGAGGTGGACTGGAGGAGGCTATGGGGGACTGTCGGGGGTGATTGGTGCAGTGGTGGGGGGAGATACAAGCACCAATTTCCATGTATGAATTTCAATAAGACCCCTTTTACACTGGGTCGCTTTGCAGGTACTTTAACACTAAAAATAGCACCTGCAAAGCGACCTGAAACAGCCGCTGCTATTTCTCCAGTGTGAAAGCCCTGAAGGCTTTCACACTGGAGTGGTGCGCTAGCAGGACGGCAAAAAAATCCTGCTAGCAGCATCTTTGGAGCGGTATGTGTATACCGCTCCTGCCCATTGAAAAAAATAGGCACCGCGGCTATACCGCCAGCAAAGCGCCTCTGCAGTTTTAAACTTTTCTCGGTCGCTAGCGAGCTAAAAGCACCCCGCTAGCGGCTGAATAGCACTACGAAATTGGCGGTAAAGCACCGCTAAAATGGCAGCATTTTACCGCCGATTCCATCCCCGCCCCAGTGTGAAAGAGTGTAAATGAGAGCCTCTGGGGTAAGATATATTGAAATTAACGTAAGCTGTACCAGTGTGAAAGAGGCCTTAAGCAGTTGAAATCCATGGGCGAGAATGGAGGATAAGCGGCTGTTGGCTGCTTGATTCAAATCTATACAGGGAGATCTGTGCTTGTAAGTCTCTCACAGTGCTGCACCAATCATCCCTGACTGTCCAGGTATTGGATTAAGCATCTGAGCATTTGCCAGAGTAAATGTACTTGGGCAAATGCTTGGTATCGGCACCGATACTAGTATTGGTATTCGTGCAAACCTACTTTGTACTCCTCACCTGGTTGCTGCCACGCCATCTGAACCAAATACGTTTTATCTTGGTCTCATCAGACCACAGGACATGGATCCAGTAATCCATGTCCTTAGTCTGCTTGTATTCAGCAAACTGTTTGCAGGCTTTTTTGTGCATCATCTTTAGAAGAGGCTTCCTTCTGGGACGACAACAATGCAGACCAATTTGATGCAGTGTACGGTGTATGGTCTGAGCACTGACAGGCTGACCTCCCACCCCTTCAACTTCCTCAGCATTGCTGGCAGCACTCGTACATCTATTTCCCAAAGACAATCTCTGGATATGATGCTGAGCATGTACACTCAACTTTTGGTCAACCATAGCGAGGCTTGTTCTGAGTGGAACCTGTCCTGTTAAACCGCTGTATGGTCTTGACCACTGTGCTGTAGCTCAGTTTCAGGGTCTTGGCAATCTTCTTATTGCCTAGGCCATCTTTATGTAGAGCAACAATTTTTTTTATTTTATTTTTTCAGATCCTTAAAGAGTTCTTATCCACGAGGTGCCATGTTGAACTTCCAGGGACCAGTATGAAAGAATAAAAGAGCCATAACACCAAATTTAACACACCTGCTCCCCATTCGTATCTGAGACCTTGTAACACTAACAAGTCACATGACACCGGGGAGGGAAAATGGCTAACTGGGCCCAATTTGGGGGTGTACTCACTTTTGTTGCCAGCGGTTTAGACATTAATGGCTGTGTTGAGTTATTTTAAGGGGACAGCAAATTTACACTGTTATACAAGCTGTACACTCACTACTTTACATTGTAGCAAAGTGTAATTTCTTCAGTGTTGTCACATGAAAAGATATAATAAAATATTTACAAAAATGGTGAGGGTGTACTCACTTTTGTGAGATACTGTATATGTATAATTTTTTTTTTTTTTTTTTTTTTTACAGATTTCTTATTTTACAAATTTATTTAGTATTCTATTATTCAGGTAAATTTTATTGTTGAGGCATTGTGTTATTAATGCAATAATTTGTGTTCTCTGCCATAGCAGGAGTCAGAAATCGCACCTTACAGCAGAGGATGATCTCTGAACCCTTCTAGAATAGTCTCTAATGTTCTGGTTGTAAACTCTTCGTGCAAAAGATTTATGTCTTGTATCAGAACATCCTTTAATAGTTTCTTTATGTTTTGCAGCCACAATGAGAGGAAAGTGACATGTAAGCACCCAGTAACGGGGCTGCCCTCCCAGGACAATTGCATCTTCGTGGTCAACGACCAGTGAGTATCATTGTAACAACATTACCATGCCTAATACTGATACATTGTAACAAAATTCCTGTGCGCAGTTAGATACAATGTAACAACATTCCTGTAAACCGGGGGTCAGCAACCTGTAGATCATGGACAGGTGACTGGTAGATCAGGGTCTGCCCTTGCAGAATAAAATGCAGAGGGACTACTTGTAAAGTTGGAGCTGTAGTAGGGAGCAAGAGCCGCATAAGCCAATGCCGCCTCTGTGGTGTTGGCACCTGTCTTATGCGGAGTGATACCAACTGCACTCCACCGTCTTATCCTGGCTAGAGGTCTCCAGAGTTGTGCCAGCAGCAGGAGAGAAGAGATCTTCAGGTCAGTGTGAAGAAATATACAGGGCATAATAGTATAGGGCTGCTTTCACACTGATGCACTGTGATTTACCTACACGGTGGGTGCAGTGCACCTACGACTTTAATGTGGGTTTGCTGCACTTGGCCATAGACTTCTATTATATCCTACAGGTTTGTTGCACTTTCAGAAAGTGCACCACACCTGCAGGATATTCTAGAAGTCTATGGCAAAGTGCAGGTAAACTACAGAACATTAGTGTAAAAGTAGCCTTACAGTGGGCTCAGAACAGTAAGGGTTTATTTGCAGTTTGGAAGGTGGTAAAACCTCATAGTTGACATGTTTTTTTTTTTATCATCTCTGCCCCCACCGCACCTTTAGCTGCAGTGGCCAGGGGTGTGCACGTGTTGCAGCAGGAGTTATATGCTCTATCAAGGTTGGTGGGTGTAGCGCTTGCCAAGCATGACCCATTGAAATGAATGAGATGAGGCCACTTTTCAAGTGTCCTGCAACCTTGTGCAGTGCAGCAAACAAGGGGTTAAAGCAGGCAGCATTGTATTGCTTTTTCACCACCTTCTTTAACCCTTGGACCCCGCAGAAGCATGCAGTTGCGAGCACTTGGAGATTGGCCCCATTTACTTGAATAGGAATGTACTAAAGGCCCATTCACAAGTGCAGTAGGCACTGCTGCTCTACTGAAAAGCAATCCGAGTGTGCTTGACCAAGGTGAGGAGACAATATGTTGCCTCCTCACCACCCGATTTAAAACTATGTGTCCCGTGCAATGCATTGCGACACGGTAGTATGATAAGTAGAGGTTTAAAGGCGACACTATTCTCTGTGATCTGTGACTTCTCCCATGTTGTTCTGGTAAATCCCCTCTACAGTAAACAATCCCAAAACATTGTAACAACATTCCTGTGACCAGTCCTGATACATTATAACAGCTTTCCTCTGTCCAATCACGTTGCATTGTAAAAACCACCTGCTGGCCCGTCCTGATACATTGTAACAGCATTCCTGTGATTTGGGTTGTCCTCCTTTCACATTGTAACATTGTTTCCTCTGTACACATCAGATGAGGGAATGACAATTTTTATAACATTTTGGATCCAGTCTGAAAGCTTAAGTGCGCTAAGAAGAACCCAGGGACTGTGTGTCTTCATTGATGACAATGGAAAAGGTTCAGAATATGACGTCACCAGCTGTTAAATATGTGGGGTGTCCCATTAGGTGTAGAGTAATATAGAAGTGTACTTTTCACATAGTAAACCGAGTACTTGTAGCATCAATAGATGTCAGATTTCCAGTGTTTAGACTGACATTTAGGCTACATCTCCCAGCACAGCCCGTCCCTCTGGGCTCGGAAGATTTTCAAGGTGTCCATCATGTTGACTATTTTTATGTGTAAAACATCGGAGATAATCTTGTGACTCTTCATTTATAATTTCCTTCTTTTATGTGATTGAATAGCCGCCTTCTCCTCTGAGGTTGTTCTCATTTCTATAGTTCATATTCTTCCTTACTGTCGTTTGTAGGACTCCCTCTACCATGAACTCTCAGGAAACAAAGGACCGAGCTGTCAGCGTAACCAGTGACACTTCCAACTGCAACGCTCCGACCACCACAGGCAACCCTGCCAGCCCCATCAGTCGGGTAAGTGTTTGCTGAATGATGGTGGAAGGTTCAGGAGACATCCTGACTGTTTCCATACATGAAATTTCAATGTATGCTAGGACGTGAAGTGTACACCGATATGTATAACACATTGGGTTTTCATTGTAATGGTGACTGAGGCTGTGTACTGAATAAGTCATTGATTGCTACCTGTGCTGAGAGGAATATAAAGGCCAGATGACCCGTTGATCAGTCAGAGTACGATGACAGCACTTGGCGGTATAGTATCTGGAGGTCAGGTAATCATTATGTATGTGGTGAAGGCACCTTACACTATTGGCATCTGAAAGTCATGTGATCAGTATGTACATGGTGACAGCATCTGATGGTACAGGATCTGGGGGTCATGTGATTAGTATGTACAAGGTGATGGCACCAGGCGGTAGTAGGACCTGGAGGTGCCGTGATCAGTCTGTACATGGTGACATCACCTGGTGGTCTATGTGATCGTATGTACATGGTGACGGCATCTGATGGTACAGGATCTGGGGGTCATGTGATTAGTATGTACAAGGTGATGGCACCTAGTGGTAAAGGATCTGGAGGTCAGGTGATATGTATTCACATGATGAAGGTACCAGGCGGTAGTAGGACCTGGAGGTGCCGTGATCAGTCTGCACGTGGTGACAGCACCTGGCGGTCTCAGATCTGGAGGTCAGGTCAGTCTTTACATGGCAACTACACCTTCCAGTATAGTAGATGGAGGTAAGATGATCAGTATGTGCACATGGTGACAACACATAATGGTATTGGACCTGAAGGTCAGGTGATCAGTGTGTACATTGTGATTGCATTTAGTGGAATAATAGATGAATGAATGTTGGGTGATCAGTCTATACATAGTAAGGACACCTGTACAGTATCAGATCTGGAGGGGTGGTGGTTAGTATTTACATGCTGATGGCATCTGGCAGTATCTGATCTGTAGGTCATGTAGCACGTGGCGGTGTGTCTCGCACAGGGTTAAAGCCTACTTTATTCTGGGTATTATGCACTATGTATTGGAGTTCTGTTATTCTATCGCCCACCTCTATTCTGCCTGTGCTGCAGATTATTCCTTTATAGAGAACAGAGAGACGTATAATTAGAGCTGGTCTCCTGCTACCTGATATTGTCTATATGTTGCCTCTATATCCCACCTCCTCATTTCTTCTCACCTCATTATTTGAAGAGCTGAACATATAGTGCATTGTTGGGGTGTTGCTGCCTGACTTTTTTTTTTTCTTTTATGTCCTCTTATATTCTTTACATAATCATTTTTATGTTATTGTTTGCTGTTTGTGGTTCAGTTTTTTTTTTTTTTCGTTCCCCACATATAGAGGTTTGCAAATTAACTCACACACAAAATGAGATGCGATTCATAAAACATTCTCGCACTGATTATTTCTAGCGTATCACATTGGCATCTAAAAAATCATATAGCCTCCCTGAGGGTCCATGTAAACTGTCAAGAAAACCTCAAATAAGCTTTAACATGTTTAATTTTAAAGATTACTATCAGTCATTACAGTGGGGAAAATTAATTATTCGATCACCTGCAGATTTTGTGCATATGACCTTACAAAGAAATGAAGGGTCTATAATTGTTATCATAGGTATATTTTAAATGATTATGACAGCGACCTGTCTCCTCTAGTCAGTCCCATCCTCATGGAAAACACTTAACCCCTTGATCGACCCCTAGTGTTAACTCCTTCCCTGCCAGTGGCATTTACACAGTAATCAGTGCATTTTTTAGCACTGATCACTGTATAAATGTCAATGGTCCCAAAAAAGTGTCCAATCTGTCCACCGCAATTTTGCAGTCCCGCAAAAAAAAAAAGAAGCAGACATTGCTGGTAAAAAGAAAAAATAATAAAAATACATCTACCCCCTATTTTGTAGACACTATATAACTTTTGCACAAAAATCTGCAGAAGAATATATATCGCCCTAAACTGATGAAGAAATTTTTCTTTTTGGGATATTTATTATAGCAAAAATTGTCACACTTTTTTTGTTTATGGCGCAAAAAATAAAAACGCCAGAGGTGATCGAATACCACCAAAAGAAAGCTCTATTTGTGGGGAAATAAGGACTACAATGTTTGGGTACAATGTTGCACAACCACATAATTGTCAGTTAAAGTCACACAGTGCTGTATCGTAAAAAAAAAAAAGCCTGGCAATTAAGGGGGGGAATCTTCCGGTCTGTAAGTGGTTAAGGTCATGAAGTGGCCTAGCCAGTTACCAGACCTTTATCCTATAGAATATTTTTGGAGGGAACTGAAACTTTGAGTTTCCAAGTGATAGCCAAGAAACCTTAAAGCGGAGTTCCAACTACATAGAACAATTTTTTAAATGAATATCTTTCATTAGGCAATCATACTGTATATCTATGTTCGCTTACTGTATAACAATCCGCCACCGATCTCCCGAGTTTTTGTAGAAAGCACCTTTTAAATATTGTTCTCCCACGTTCTCATTTTTCTTGTGGGCATGTAAAGCCCACAAGCACTTCCTGGATACTGATGACGATCTGCGCCCATCATGCACCGCCCGCCCCCCCCCCCCATTCTCGTGCATGCGCATTGTAAACGCACCGCAGCGCTGTAGGCCTCCGCAGTGACACCTGGGAGCAATGACACAAGCTCCCAGGAGACAGTGCGGGTAAAGGAAATTACGAAATAGCCACAGAATACCCACCTATATCCGCAGAATAGACAGACCGGAAACAGAGACACATCAAGATTACACAGGTATCATAAAAAATAAAAATAAAATAAAAAACCTTCCATTTGTTTGATTAAGATAATGTTTTAGAATAGGGTGGAGCTCCGTTTTAAGGATTTAGAGTAGATCAGTAATGAAGAGTGGACCAAAATCCCTCCTGAGATGAGGTGTGCCAATCTGGTAACCAACTACAAGATGCTTCTTCTGTGCTTGCCGACAAGGGTTCCTCCACCAAGTACTAGGTCACGTTTTGCTTGGGGATGGAATACTTATTTTACTCACTGATATATACAGTATCTTACAAAAGTGAGTACACCCCTCACATTTTTGTAAATATCAGCCCTCAAAATTTGCACTCGCCTACTCGCATTTGGCGAGTAAACAAATGAGGAGGGCGAGTAATAACAGGGCTGTGCTATCCTAGGAATGTATAGCCAGTGCCCCAGCCGCGCACAGGCTCGCAGCACGGCCAGTGCAATACATATTACACAGTCAGCCGCCTAGGACCGCCCCTTTCCACCTCCTGCCACACATCCCCGCCCAGGCACACAGACCATGCTGTTTAATAGGCATGCCGTTCTGCTGCAATCCCCACCCAGACCGTGCAAATCAGTCTACATTCAAGAGCCCCCCGGGACCGCCCCCGCTCCGACTCCATTCTTCTGCAATCCCCACCCAGACCGTGCACTTCAATCTACATTCAAGCATTGCCTGGGACCGCCGCTCTCCACCTCCCTCTTGTACATCAACGCCCAGGCACACAGACACTGCTGTTTAAAAAACATCAGCGAGCCACCCAGGACCGCCCCCTCTCTGCCTCCGTTCTGCTGCGCACCCCCACCCAGGCACAAAGTCAATGCACATCAATAGGTATTAAAGAGCCGCCTGGGACCACCCACTCTGCCTCCCTCCCTGCTGCACATCTAAGGAGTGGGGTGGTCCTAAGTGGGCAGGCTCAAACTGTCTCGATCTGTCCTCAGTGGGCACAGTGAGGACTGACCCCTGTGGCCGAATTTTTTTAAATATAACAGTGTGCTGGGGGTGGTATTGAAAGCAAACATGTGCTGGATATAGGGGGGGGGGGGGGCGGGTGCTAATTGGAGGCATAGATGTCATGGATTAGGAAGGGGGGTGGTATTGAAAGTCTGAATTATATCCGTGCCTCCAATTCCTCCCCCCCTTCCTAATCCATCATACCTATGCCTTCACCACCACCCCCCCCCCCCCCTTTCCATTGGATAGATTGGGGGGGGGGGGTGGTGGTGAAATTTGAGGCAATATATGATGGATTGGGGAGAATATTGAAAGCATAGATGCACTGGATTGGGGGGGGGAGATTGGAGGCATAGGTGTTCTGGAGAGGGGAGGTCAGAAGATGAGGTGTGCTGGGGGGGTCATTAAAAGCACAGATAGAGGGGGGGCATTGGAGGCAGAGATATGTTGGGAAGAGGAATTAGAGGTAGAGGTGTACTGGGGGAGGCGTTGGAGGTAGAGGTGTACTGGGGGAGGCGTTGGAGGTAGAGGTGTACTGGGGGAGGCGTTGGAGGTAGAGGTGTACTGGGGGAGGCGTTGGAGGTAGAGGTGTACTGGGGGAGGCGTTGGAGGTAGAGGTGTACTGGGGGAGGTAAAACAAAACCTAATGCTGAATAAAGCATTAAACGATGTAATTTCATGAGATAATTTACAAGGGCGTGTATAGGGGCAGAATTAGGGGCAGGGTAGGGTTTGGGCGGGGTAGGGTTTGGATGGGGGAACTGGTGGCAAGTAACTCTTAAGACCTGGCTAGTAGCTCAGGACTTGAAATTTTGAGCCCTGTAAATATTATACCTTTTCATGTGACAACACTGAAGAAATTACACTTTTGTCAACAGTGTAAATTTGCTGTCCCCTCAAAATAACTCAACAGATGGCCATTAATGTCTAAACAGCTGGCAGCAAAAGTGAGTACATCCCTAAGTGAAAATGTCCAAATTGGGCCCAATTAGCCATGTTCCATGCCCACAGGGGTTACGGCAGTGCTGGAAAATAATGGCCACACAAAATATTGACAGTTTGGGCCTGATTTGGACATTTTCACATTTTGTTGCCAGTGGTTTAGACATTAATGGCTGTGTGTTGAGTTATTTTAAGGGGACAGCAAATGTATACTGTTATACAAGCTGTATACTCACTACTTTACATTATAGTGTAGTGTTGTCACATGAAAAGATATGATAAAATATTTACAATAATGTGAGGGGTGTACTCACTTTTGTGAGATACTGTATTATGTCAGTATATTATATTAATTAAAGTTCTCCCTGGGGATCATGCCATGAAGATCATTGTTCGGGACCTTATGTGGTGACAACACTCTGTCCCTGGGGTTTAGAAATCTTGTAGTAACTCTGTTGCATGGTATGTTTCACTTCTTCTATTTAGTGTTGCCTTGCTGTGCCAAAAGATTTGATTTTCCTCCCCATTTTGTAAATTTAGATTGGAAAGCTGTCTCATCCCCAGTAATAAATCTGTTGCACTTGATTGCCCTGAATTCCAGGCACCAGGGGTGGCAAATATTTTTATTTATATAGCACCAACAATTTAAATGGCCGTCCACTTATATTGTGCATTCACATCAGTGTCTCCCCTCAAGGAGCTTATAATGTCAGGTTCCTAAAGACGGCCATACAAGGATCAAAATGTGGCCAGTTCAGCAGGGACTAGCTGAATTTTAAACCATGTATGGGCAGGGATATTGTACAGAAGTTGATCGACTTCTGTACAATCGCTCTGTTGGATTTGTTTGCCTTCGCTATCAGCTCTGCAGGCTATATCCTGCACCACTGATCAGTGTATTCTAACACTGTAACCAACGCCAGAACACAGAGAACGTGCAAATTCAATGCAGGTAGTCTCATGGTAGGGATTCGAACCATTGCTAGCCACTGTTCTATAAATATACTGTAAACCTGGTCCAGAAATTTTATTGAACAGGGAGGCAGCCTGATTTATGTCCTAATTGTATTTCCCATTGTTTGATAAATGCCCCCTTTTGTGCCTAGTAAAGAATCTCTCTTCTTCGTCCTGAAAAAAAAAAAGTATGTTAAGATTGTGTCTAGTGATGAATGATGTGTCTTTTCTTCCAGTCTTCTAGATCTTCTGGAAAACTCCACAATTTTGGGAAACGATCAAATTCTATAAAGAGGAACCCAAATGCTCCGGTGATAATGCGTGGCTGGCTCTACAAGAAGGTATCAACATGGTCTCTTTAAGATTGTGAACTGCTGGGGTAGTAGCGTGTGATGTATGATGGTGTCAATGTGAGACACAGCTTATAGTACAGGCACAGGGTGCCATAACTGTGTTAACTGTCAGAGGGACACCATTGTCCTGCATACAGTGACTGTTCTTATTAACTGGGAGAGCACCCTATTGTCCTGCATACAGTGACTGTTCTTATTAACTGGGAGAGCACCCTATTGTCCTGCATACAGTGACTGTTATTATTAACTGGCAGAGCACCCTATTGTCCTGCATACAGTGACTGTTCTTATTAACTGGCAGAGCACCCTATTGTCCTGCATACAGCGGCTGTTCTTATTAACTGGCAGAGCACCCTATTGTCCTGCATACAGTGACTGTTCTTATTAACTGGGAGAGCACCCTATTGTCCTGCATACAGTGACTGTTCTTATTAACTGGCAGAGCACCCTATTGTCCTGCGTACAGCGGCTGTTCTTATTCTCAACTGTCAAAGCATCACCTTGCCCTGTGCGTTCTCTGTTCATAATAGTAACTGGAAGAGCACCCAGTTGTCCTACATTAAAGTGTTTGTGAACTTGTATATACAAATGACTGCCAGACCCTCTATTATAGTTAGGCATAGCAGACTTCATTAGTCTTTTATAAAAAAACAAGGCTTGTAAATACAGATTTAGAGCGGTCTTCAGGCCCGTTACGTGACCCGCGGCAGGAAGGGCCGAGATCTCCCTCTGACGTCAGCGGGGAAAGTCACATGGCCGTTCAGCCCCTCCTACTGTAGCCCTGGAAACCGGCATAGAGTCACGTGACCGGCCTAAAGATCGTGCTACATCGGTATTTACAAGTCTTGTTTAAAAGACTAATGCAGTGTGCTATGCCTAACTATAATAGAGGGGCTGCCACACCAGCAGAACACCAGCTCCCTTCTACTATACTGCACCGACTCCACCCCAACTACTTACTCCCTTACCTCCACATTAGAGCTGAGGGTCACCCCAATATTTAAATCTACTGCGATGAAATTCTCCACCATTTCCCACACCTGTACACTGAGCCTGCCTTCTGAACTAGAGGTGCTGAGAGCAGGAGTATCAAGAGGTGGAGTCAGAGCAGGAGTTGCTGTTTGCAGGCAGCAAGGTACCGTGGGATATGTAGCCCTTAGAAATTGAAAGTAAACTGCAGTGGAGTTGCTGTAAAGCATGAAGGGAATCTAAGTTGTAGAAAAATTGATGGCCTGTAGACCGGCAGAAATCACAACATAAAAGGAAATTTTTCAAGGAAACTTGTATAGGATTGTTAAAAATAACTTATTTGTATTGCTATAAAGCCGATGTTCTAAAATTAAAGTGTATGCTGTACCCATAGATTCTCTTTAGGCTGGGTTCACACCTATGTGGATTGGATGCGGCTTTCCCCCGCATCCAATTTGCATGACATTAGATTGTGACCGGCTCTCTATGGAGACGGTTCACATATCTCTGTTGAGGCTGCAGAGTGGCCTGCACAGGAATGCTGTGCGTCTTTTAGCTCTGTTTCAGGCCCAAATTCAGGCAAAAATTATTCCCTGAATCGTCCCTGAAAGGGAACACAGGGACGCACCAGACCCCTGCTGCGAGCCGCATCCATCGGAGGTGTGAAGCCAGCCTAATAGGCTAACCCCACATTCAGATTTTAAGTATCCTTTTATATCAAACGTTTGTGTTTTGGTGGGATACTCCCAAAAGGTTATATCTAAAGGAATTCAGACGGTCACTTTCCTCATTAGATCCCTGCAAGTCCAGCAGCTGATCACTGATGAAAAAATTACCGTGGTTCACATTCACTTTGCACGTGCGCACAAACGGCTATTCCTTTAGAATAACACAAGTTAGGAATCTGTTAAAATCCCTGCAATGTACATGGATCACCCAGAGGGGAATGTCTTTTTTTTTTTTTTTTCTCAACAAAATAGGAGCTAGATTTAAAATTTGGCAAAAATCCTATTGAAGCCGTACCTGGTTGCAGATTGAATCTTTCACTATGAAAATTCCAGTTTGCATTGCAGATTGAAAGATTTGTCTTTCAAAAAAGCATTTTTACTACATTTCTCATACAAGAAGTTTGGCATTCCAAAACTGAATTCAAATTGTAAACAAAGGCTGGCATAATGATTCGTCGTTTTGTATTTTCAATCAAGCACCAAGTAAACTCCAAAGTTCTGAGCTAATAGATTGATGAGTCAAATTGCATAAAGAATTGATGAGAAATATGAGTGTATCACTGGCCATTGTGAGGGAAACCTATTTCAGGCAGGAAGAGCGCAGGTAGGGCCATGGTAAGGATACATTGATAGGCCAGTAAAAAGCAACACCAGGAATCTGTAAAGCTGTGACATTGAATAGTGGTGTCGCACCTCCTCCCTATGCAGTGTGGCAGAGTTGTGTGATGAATCACATGACTGTCTGAAAAGCACTGCAAGCATTTTGGTAGATGAAACCTGTTTGGCTAGAGGTTTCATTTAAATAATTGGTTCACAGCACATAACACAAAAATATTTAGCAGAGATTCAGATAACTCCCCTAATCAGTGTCTAGAGAACTACAGCCAAGATATTCTGAGCCCTTTCTGCACTTAGCATGGAAGTCTGCAGCCCCTCTGCTAGATTACAATGGCTTCTGAACTCTTAGTTTAGGATAAGCCAGGTTGTGTGCATCCACCTGTCATGGCATACTTGGCACTGTGCAGTGTTTGAAGCTTCTCCCATACTTGATATTGTGAGTTATTTCCCACCTGCTGGGCAACACATCAGGATTGATGCAATAGACAGCAGGAAGTAAAAACCCCTCCATACATCGGTCTCCATGTACAGTCACTGAAGTCTTCACTTGGCACTGTGGGAGTTAATGTGGCAATGTCATTAACATGTAGCGATAGTGTTCGATAAACACCTTCTGCTATGTGTTACAAAAAGTCGACACTGAACTGCACGTGGTGCTAATTAAAGTGAAGTAGTGGAAGTGTCACCCTGTGCCATCTGCAGTGGATGCGTCAGCATTGTGTCTTTGTTAACCCTTGAAACGTCTGTGGAGATGACATCATTTCAGTGCCCTCAATGGTCCAGCCTCATGACTGCTCTATGACAAAGTGTATTAAAGGGGAAGTCCAGCCCAAACTTTGCTTTCCCTCATTTAGCTTGTGTTTTGGAAGGTCAGGATTCCTGCCTTGGTGTGATTGCTATCTGGGAGATTTTCCCTGACTTCCTGTCCTGGTGACAAAACAGGAGGGCGAGGGGGGGATAGTCATCAGAGTTGGAGGACATTAGTTCTGCCAACTGTCGCTGGGGAGTTTTCCTCTCATCTTCTAATCATTGATCAGACAAAAGGTCTCCTTCACCATTACATACTTAAAGTATGATTTTAACCCCTTGAGTATCAGAGGTGGGCCTCTTCTGGTATGCTGCCTTGCTTATTAATAATAATTACCGTACGTTATAAAGTTCTTATGTTAATGGAGTGATTGTGTATATTTTCAGGCGAATTCTGGGATGAAATTGTGGAAGAAGCGCTGGTTCGTCTTGTCGGACTTGTGTCTGTTTTATTACCGAGGTGAGTGCTGACATATCAACTTTCATTAGTTATGTATCTCCGAGGTTAGGGCAGACTTATTCGTCTAGTATCTCTGAGGTGAGTGCGGACATGTCAGCTCTCATCCATCTTCTTTTTCTGAGGTGAGTGTGGACGTATCATTTCTCATCTGTCATGTAGTACAGAGGTGAGTTCGGACAAATTGTCTCTCCTCTGTCTTGTAGTGCTGAGGTGACTGTGGACATATCTGCTTTCGTCCTTCTTAAATTTCTGAGGTGAGTGCTGAGATATCAGCTCTCATCGAATCTTGTATTTCTGAGGTGATTGCGGACATATCGGCTCTCATCCGTCTTGTATCTCTAAGATGTGTACAGACGTATCGTCTTTTATTTCTCCTGAATCTCTAAGGTGAGTGCAGAAATATAGGGTCTCATCTGTCTTGTATCCTTGATGTAAGCATGTACATAGTATTTATTTTGTAGTGCTGAGGTAAGTGCAGGCATATTGGCTTTCATTCGTCTTGTAGTGCTGAGGTAAGTGTGGACCTATAGGTTTTCATCAGACTTGCATCTCTGAGGTTAGTGCAGACTTACCAGCTTTCGCCCATCTTATGATGCTGAGGTGAGTGCGGATATTTCTTTCTCGTACATCACGGGACACAGAGCGGCATATTCATTACTATGTGGGTTATATGGAGTACCTTCAGGTGTGGACACTGGCAATCTCAAACAGGAAGTCCCCTCCCTATATAACCCCCTCCCCTAGAGGGAGTCCCTCAGTTTTTTCGCCAGTGTCTTAGGTGTTGGTCACGGAATAGCTTTGCTCCACATCCTTGGGATTAAGGGCGGGCTAACCGGATCTGTCCAAGGAGCCTCAGTGCCAAAGTGGACAGTACCCGGGCCCCAAGCCGTGGGGTTTTGCCTATAATGCTCCTCTTTGGAGGGCTGGACCCTGGGCCCAGGACTTGGAGTTTGTAAAAACCATAAGTTCCTGTTTGCCAGGGTGCTATATAGGTCCAGGACAGTGGGTACCTTCATAGGACCCCAGGGCCTGAAGGTCTACTACGCTACCCACGGAGATGGGAGAAGATTGGATCAGTTTGCTAGACAAACATCCTGCAGCATGGAGCAGGTAAGGGGGAGCCTGCGGGACTTGGTTCGACAGCAGGCTCTCCGGGGTAACCTAAAAGGGGGGATAGCCTAAGTATGCTCTGCATGGGCAACCTTGCTCACTATGTCTAAGAGAGACAGGATGACACCCTTTCTCCCCCATCACTAGGTTCCTCTGTCTAAGAATGTGTTGCTAGCTAAACCTGCTGCTTTCTTCCTAGGGCTAGTAAGGATCCCTAGGGGCCTTTGGAGAGTCCTACCTGGCCGGGGGTTTGAATCTGCCGCCTGTTCTGCGTTCCTGGATCTCCAGCAGCGCGGCTCCTCCATGTTCCTCCTGTTTCCGGCATACGCGCGCGCACGCGTGCGCGCGCACGTCTTATAGACGTTTTTCGCGCCGTTCAGACAGGAGGGCGGGGGGGGCGTGCCTGCGGCGTCATACAGGGGCGCGCCTTTGTGCTGTTATAGACAGCAGGCATTGTCAGTGCTCAGTCTGAGGCTGATTTTCAGAAGGAGAGGACGCAGAGCGGCAGAACAGTGACTCCCGGTGGCGGAAGAGGGGTAGTACATGCTGGACTTTGTTCCAATGCCTTTTTTGTTAAGCCAAGAAATTCCCCTTTTTTGGCAGCAGGTTGGAGGCTGGCAAACTAAGTTTGGGGTCACTGTATGTTGTAAAAAGAAAATATATATAATATATATTTAAAAAAAAAAAAAAAAAAAAACATACGGGATCCCATCAGTTTTTGGGCATTAGTGATCTATTGTCCCCTAAACTCTGGTTTTGTACTCCTGGCCACTACAGTCTGTTGTGTGGGCGGAGTCCCTCGATTTTGTATTATGGCTTCCAAAGGTTCGGGGTCAAAGGGTACAAAAAAGACCAAAAAACAAAAGGGTTCCCTTTCTGATTCTGATGATATGCCGATACTTTCCCCGCAACTTATTAACATAAAAGGCGCCTTGGATGAGCCATTAGGGGGATCTGGTGCGGAGGCTGGCCCAGATCAGCCCAGCCCTGTGTTTATCACAGAGGAGATGCTAGCCGTATCCCTAGGGGGGCTAGAAGAGAGAATAGCAGCATTGATCGCTAGAGCTATTCCTGGTAAGAAACGGGTTAGATCCCCATCACCAAGAGGTGTATCCTCAGATGCTGAGATTCTCTCTCCGGAGGAATTGGAATCACAGGAGGATCAACTAGACCTGAACCAAGAGGGTTCAGGGTTGGAGGGGTCTGCCTCTGAGGAACCATTTTCAGACTCCCAGACAGAAAGACTGTGGGTACAGTCTTTGACGGACATGGTCCGCTCGGCATTTAGTTTACCATTGCCAGAGCCTCAGGTTCCTCCGGTATCCTCTCTGGGCTCTTTGAAAGCTCCGTTAAGCAACGCAGTTTTTCCGGTCCATCCTCTTTTGGAGGAATTGATCTTTCGAGATTGGGTACGGCCGGACAGGATTTTTCTGCCACCGAAAAGATTTGCGGTCATTTACCCCATGGAGGAAAAATTCTCCAAGAGGTGGAGGCTCCCAGTAGTGGATGCAGCCATCTCATGTGTGAATAAATCACTAACTTGCCCGGTGGAAAACATACATATGTTTAAAGATCCAGTTGATAAAAGATTAGAGACACTTTTAAAAGCATCCTTTGCTACGGCAGGAGCAGTGGTGCAGCCAGCGGTGGCTGCAATTGGAGTTTGTCAGGCGTTAAAAGACCAGACAAAGGAAATGTTAAAGGACATGCCTACCCAACAAGCAGAAGAGTTTTCTGACATTCCCAGAGCTCTGTGTTTTGCAGTAGATGCTATAAAAGATTCCATCCAGCAGGCCTCTCGTTTATCACTATTTTTGGTGCACATGAGAAGGCTCTTATGGTTGAAGAACTGGGCGGCGGAGCCCCCATGTAAAAAGCTTCTGGCAGGGTTTCCCTTCCATGGAGGACGACTCTTCGGAGAGGATCTGGATAAATATATTCAGACTATTTCAAATGGCAACCCTTTTACCGGTCAAAAAGACATTCCGGGCTCCTACATTTAAAAGGCAGCTCTTTCCTGTCTCGGGGCCCTCAAATTCCAGGCAGTATCGACGGCCGCCTGCACGATCCAACGTTAACAGTAGATCGCAGGGACAGGCCCCTGGGGGTAAGAGGCCGTGGTATCGCAAGCCGTCAAAGACAGCCCCTAAGTCTGCCTTATGAAGGGGCGCCCCCACTCTCGCGGGTGGGGGGAAGGCTTCGTTTCTTCTCAGAAGTTTGGGAAGCCAAGATCCCCGACAAATGGGTCCGGGCATCTGTAACCACAGGTTACAGACTGGAGTTTCTAAGGTATCCTCCGCCTCATTTTCAAGAATCAAGGCTACCAAGGGATCCAGCAAGGAAAGCCTCAATGCTGGCAGCTTTGGATCACCTGCTTTGCCAGGACGTAATTATAGAAGTGCCAGCCCAAGAGCAAGGCCTAGGTTTCTATTCCAATCTCTTTGTCATACCAAAGCCCAACGGCGATGTCAGGCCAATCTTGGACCTAAAGAGGTTAAACGGTTACCTAAGGGTTCGTTCCTTCCGGATGGAATCCATCCGGTCAGCAGCCGCCGCGCTTCAGAGGGACGATTTTCTGGCCTCCATAGACCTAAAGGATGCTTACCTTCATGTACCAATCTTTCAGTTGCATCAAAGATTTTTACGCTTCGCGGTGGGGCAGCGACACTTCCAATTCAGGGCGCTCCCCTTCGGGCTGGCCACGGCCCCCCGGGTATTCACGAAGATCCTAGCCCCAGTTCTGGCCAATTTAAGGATCCAGGGGGTCACAGTCCTAGCATACTTGGACGACCTTTTAATCATAGATCACTCACGGCCGGGTCTGCAAAAGGCAGTAAACCTCACGGTTCGGTACCTCGAAGAATTCGGCTGGGTCCTAAACCGGGGAAAGTCAGCGTTCCAGCCTACAAAGCAGTTGGAATACCTCGGCATGAGGTTAGACACAGAACAGCAAAGGGTGTTCCTGCCCCTTGTAAAGATCGAGGCTATCAAGGGGTTGGTTCAGTTGGTTCTAAACAAGAAAAAACCAACTATTCGCCTGTGTATGCGATTACTAGGCAAGCTAGTGGCCACGTTCGAGGCAGTACCATACGCTCAGATCCACACTCGCGTCCTACAGGCAGCCATTCTAGCAGCCTGGGGCAAGAGGGCACATGCCTTAGAGTCCCCTTTGACGCTATCATCAAGGGTCCGACAAAGCCTGGCCTGGTGGTTGAACCCTCAGAACCTTCTAAAGGGAAAATCCTTCAGCCCTGTTGTCTGGAAGGTAGTTACCACAGACGCCAGCCTGGCAGGCTGGGGGGCGGTCTTCGAGGGGTTCTCCCGCCAGGGAACTTGGGTGAAAGCAGAGAGGCAGCTCCCCATCAATATCTTGGAGATCAGAGCTGCTCGCCTAGCCCTTCTGGCATGGACCTCCAGATTAAAGGGGTTCCCGGTGAGAATCCAGTCAGACAATGCCACGGCGGTGGCATACATAAACCACCAAGGGGGAACCAGGAGTCAGGCCGCTCAGAGGGAGGTGAGCTTGATTTTTCAGTGGGCAGAGGTTCATGTACCCTGCATTTCAGCGATATTCATTCCCGGAGTGGACAACCTGCAGGCAGACTTCTTAAGTCGCCAGAGTCTGTTGCCAGGGGAGTGGTCTCTGCATCCCCAGGTCTTTCAGACAATCTGCCAGAGGTGGGGAATGCCAGACGTAGATATAATGGCATCCAGGTTCAACAAGAAACTAGACAGGTTTGTGTCTCGAGCGAGGGATCCTATGGCCTGCGGAACCGATGCGTTGGTTTGCCCTTGGCATCAATTCAAACTTCTATATGCATTCCCTCCACTACAGTTACTCCCTCGCCTGTTGCGCAAGATCAGAGTGGAGAACAAGCCAGTCATTCTAGTAGCTCCGGCTTGGCCCCGGAGGACTTGGTACTCACTAGTCCTGAAGATGGCAGTGGGAGACCCTTGGACTCTTCCTCTACAACCAAACCTACTCTCACAAGGCCCGATCCTCCACCCTACATTACAGCGTCTAAATTTGACGGCCCCTGGAGGCTGAATCCCTGATTCTCAGGGGTAGAGGTCTGTCTAGGCAGGTAATCCCTACCCTGATTAGGGCTAGAAAGCCGGTCTCCAGGGTGATTTATTACAGGGTGTGGAGGAACTACGTAGGCTGGTGTGAATCCAAAAGATGGAATTCCCGCAAATATACCATTGATAGGGTGTTAAGTTTTCTCCAGCTAGGAGTGGATAAAGGCCTGGCACTAAGCACAATCAAGGGACAGATCTCAGCTCTGTCAGTGTGGTTTCAGAGGCCGCTGGCCACCCACTCGCTGGTAAAGACCTTCATACAGGGGGTCTTGCGTATTAATCCTCCTGTCAAGTCACCAATTTGTCCATGGGACTTAAATCTTGTCCTGTCCACTTTACAGAAACAACCCTTTGAGCCGTTGGCTGAGATTCCTTTAGTCTTACTGACAAGAAAGTTGGTTTTCTTGGTCGCCATAGTTTCGGCCAGGAGAGTGTCAGAATTAGCAGCCTTATCGTGTAAGGAACCATATCTCGTTCTGCATAAGGACAGGGCAGTTCTCCGGCCCCATCCTTCCTTTCTACCAAAGGTTATATCCAAATTTCACTTAAACCAGGATTTGGTACTTCCATCCTTCTTTCCAAAACCTACATCTAGAAAGGAGGGGTTGCTGCATACCTTGGATATTGTCCGGGCCATGAAGGCCTATCTTAAAGCTACAGAAAAGATCCGGAAGACAGATGTATTATTCGTTCTACCAGATGGCCCCAAGAAGGGGCAGGCAGCTGCAAAATCCACCATCTCGAGATGGATTAGACAATTAATCATTCAAGCCTACGGTTTGAAGAGGTTGCCTCCTCCGTTGTCGGTAAAGGCCCATTCTACCAGGGCCATGGGCGCCTCTTGGGCAGCACACCATCAGATCTCTATGGCTCAGATATGCAAGGCGGCAACGTGGTCATCAGTCCACACGTTTACAAGGTTTTATCAACTAGACGTGAGAAGGAATGCGGATTCTGCCTTTGGACAGGCAGTACTACAGGCTGCAGTTTGAAATCCTCGGGATCAGAAGCACCCTTGGTTATAAAAAAAAAAAAAAAGAAGTTTTTTCTTGACTAAGTTGGAATTATTATTATGATTTGAGTTTACCTCTAAATAGAATCCTTCTTTGGAAGATGTCTCCCTCCCCTCATTAAAGCATTGCTTTCGGACATCCCACATAGTAATGAATATGCCGCTCTGTGTCCCGTGATGTACGAGAAAGAAAAAGGGATTTTTAAATACAGCTTACCTGTAAAATCCTTTTCTTGGAGTACATCACGGGACACAGAGCTCCCACCCCTCTTTTGGGTGACCATTTTGGGAGGCATACTGCTTGCTACAAAACTGAGGGACTCCCTCTAGGGGAGGGGGTTATATAGGGAGGGGACTTCCTGTTTGAGATTGCCAGTGTCCACACCTGAAGGTACTCCATATAACCCACATAGTAATGAATATGCCACTCTGTGTCCCGTGATGTACTCCAAGAAAAGGATTTTACAGGTAAGCTGTATTTAAAAATCCCTTTTTCAGCTTTCATTAGTCTTGTAGTGCAGAGATGAGGACAGATGTATAAGTTCTTGGCAGTCTTGTATCTCCAAGGTGCGTGCGGACATATCGGCTCATCAGTTTTGTATCTCCGAAGTGAATGCGGACATAGACTTTCATCTGTCTTGTATATCTGAGATGAGTGCAGACATATCGGCTCTCATCGGTTTTGTATTTCTGAGGTGAATGCGGGCGTGTCGATTTTCCATCTGTGTTGTATCTGAGGCGAGTTCAGACAATACCGGCTTTCATCCGTCTTGTAGTTCTGAGGTCTGTAACGGCAAGTTAACTACTGAGCCCTGCACACATTTCTCAGTAGTACAGAGAGCGCAGTGGCTCAGTGAAATTATAAATTGGGAGAATTTCATGACTTTATAACTGAGAAAGATTACATATAAAGAATGTGTTTGGCGCAGAGGCATTGAATGCTGGTGAACAACCCCTATCAGTATTTCTTTCTCGTACATCACGGGACACAGAGCGGCATATTCATTACTATATGGGTTATATGGAGTACCTTCAGGTGTGGACACTGGCAATCTCAAACAAACAGGAAGTCCCTCCCTATATAACCCCCTCCCCTAGAGGGAGTCCCTCAGTTTTTTCGCCAGTGTCTTAGGTGTTGGTCACGGAATAGCTTTGCTCCACATCCTTGGGATTAAGGGCGGGCTAACCGGATCTGTCCAAGGAGCCTCAGTGCCAAAGTGGACAGTACCCGGGCCCCAAAACCGTGGGGTTTTGCCTATAATGCTCCTCTTTGGAGGGCTGGATCCTGGGCCCAGGACTTGGAGTTCGTAAAGACCATAAGTTCCTGTTTGCCAGGGTGCTATATAGGTCCAGGACAGTGGGTACCTTCATAGGACCCCAGGGCCTAAAGGTCTACTACGCTACCCACGGAGATGGGAGAAGATTGGACCGTTTTGCAAAACGTCCTGCGGCATGGAGCAGGTAAGAGGGGAGCCTGCGGGACTTGGTTCGACAGCAGGCTCTCCAGGGGAGATCTTAAGGGGGGTAGCCTGAGTATGCTCTGCATTGGCACCATGGTCACTATGTCTGATAGACAGGATGCCCTGAAATGTTTCCCCCCATAACTTGATCCCCCTACCTATCTATGTATGTTTGCTAGCTACCTGCTGCTCGCTGGTTAAAGATCTTTTAAAAAAAAAAAAAAAGATCTGTCTCTAGGCTAAAGGGACTCCTTAGGGGCCTGTGTTAGCCTTACCTTGCCGGGATTCAAATCTGCCGCCTGATGCGTCCTCCAACCAGAGTGCGTCTCCTCCTGGGCTCTCCTCCCCCGACAGTCGCGCGCGTGCACGCGCGCATGCATATAGAAAATGTTCGCGCCGTTCGGGAGGGGGGGGGGGGGGCGGGGAGTGTGACTGCAGTGTAGAGTGGGCGTGCCTTTAATTGCTGTTATACACAGCAGGCGCGTTCTTAGCTCAGTTCAGAGCTGAGCTGGAGAGAGAGAGGACGTAGAGCTGGCAGCACAGTGACTCCCGGTGGCGAGAAGGGGTACTACATACTGGAGTCAGCTCCAATACTTTTTGTTAAGCCAAAATCCCCTTGGCAACAGGTTGAATGCTGGCAAACATGTTGGGGGTGGGGCTGTATGTGGTGAATAATATATAAAAGAAAACATACTGAGCCCCACCGGTTTTGGGGCATTAGTGATCCTATTGTCCCCTAAACCTTATTTTTTTGTACTCCTGGCTATAACAGTCTGTTGTTGTAAGCGGAGTCCTTCGGTTTTGTATTATGGCTTCCAAGGGTTCAGGATCAAAACAAAAACAAAAAATAAAAAAAATAAAATAAAAAATAAATAAAGAGAAAAGGCAAAGACAAAGGGGTTCCTCCTCTGGTTCTGATAATATGCCAATACTTTCCCCACAGGTTATTCCTATAGGGGTCACCCTGGATAAGCCATTAAGGGGGTCTGGTGCTGAGGCTGGCCCAGGTCGGCCCAACCCTGTGTTATCACAGAGGAGATGCTAGCCGTCACCCTAGGGGGGCTAGAGAAAAGAGGTTAACAGCTATGATCGCTGGCTCTTTTTCTGGCAAGAAGCGGACTAGATCCCCATCGCCAAAAGGGACAGAACCTAGAGGATCTACCACTGTAGAATCGTTTTCAGCCTCCCAGGCGGAGAGTCTGTGGGTCCAGTCTTTGACAGACATGGCCCGCTTGGCATTCAATTTGCCATTTCCAGAGCCTCAGGTTCCTGCGGTATCCTCTTTGGGTTCTTTTAAAAGCGCCTTTAAGCAACGCAGCTTTTCTGGCCCATCCTCTGTTAGAGGAATTGGTTTTTCCAGGATTGGGACGACCGGACAGAATTTTTTCTGCCGCCTAAAGCTGACGAGAGGGTAGTCTTTATGCACGTCTGCCAGGAAATATTTGTGCTTGCAGGCACTCTTTCCCCTGACCAAGTGCTCTTTAAAAGGGGCCCGGATGGCTCAGTTGGTAGAGCATCGGACTTTTGATCTGAGGGTCCAGGGTTCAGGTCCCGGTTCGGGCACTGCTTTTCAACTACCTGTGAGGTCCTTGAGGCCGCATCTCCCGGAAAGCGCCCGATCTCGTCTGATCTCGGAGGCTAAGCAGGGTAGGGCCTGGTTAGTGTCTGGATGGGAGACCACCTGGAAGGTTTTCTGTTATTTACCCTATGGAAAAGACATTTTTCTAAAGGAAGGGGGCGCTCCCAACGGTGGACGCAGCCATCTCATGGGTGAATAAATCATTAACTGGCCTAAGGGGAAACATACAAATGTTTAAGGTCCCGGTCGATAAACGTTTAGAGACACTTTTTCCAGCATCCCTGGCTACAGCCAGCAGTGGCTACAATTGGAGTTTTTTTCAGGCATTAAGGAACCAGACAAAACAGATGCTTAGACATCCCTGCCCGATAGGCAGAGGAGTTATTGGATATTCCCAGAGCTCTGTGCTTTGCGGTAGAGGCTATAAAAAGACTCCATCCAGCAGGCGTCTCGTTGTCACTATTTTTAGTGCATATGAGAAGGCTCTTTTGGTTGAAGAACTGGGTGGCCGAGCCCCATGTAAAAGACTGCTGGCAGGTTTGCCCTTCCATGGAAAGATCTGGATAAATACATTCAGACTGTTTCAAGTGGCAAAAGTACCCTTTTACCAGTCAAAGGAAGTTCCGGGGTCCTGCGTTTAAAAGGGCAGCTCCCCCCGGTTCCAGGGCCCTCAAATTTCAGGCAGTACGGTCCTCCTGCGCGATCAAACTTTTAACAATGGATCGCAAGGACAGGCCTCTGGGGATCGGTCCCCGACAGAAGGGGTCCGATCATCTGTGGCCGCAGGCTACAGATTAGAATTTCTAAAATTTCCTCCACAAGGAAGGCCTCAATGCGGGCAGCATTGGATCACCTGCTTTACCAGGGCATAAGGGTAGAGGTACCAGCCCAAGAACAGGGGCTAGGTTTCTATTCCAATCTGTTTGTCATACCAAGGCTCATCGGCAATGTCAGACCAATTTTGGACCTAAAAGGTTTAAATGCTTACCTAAGGGTTCGCTCTTTCCGGATAGAATCCGTTTGGCCAGCAGCCGCCACACTCCAGAAGGATCGGGCTTCTATAGACATAAAGGAGGGTTACCTTCATGTACCAGGTCTTTCAGCCACATCAAATATTTTTGTTTTTACGCTTCGCAGTGATACAGCGTCACTTCCAATTTGTGGCGCCCCCCTTCAGGCTGGCTACGGCCCCCGGGTATTCACGAAGGTCCTAGCTCCTATTCTAGTCAGTCCAAAGGATTCAAGGGATCTCGGTCCTAGCATACCTGGACGACCTCTTAATCATAAGATCACTCGCTTCCTTGGTGGAATGCGTAGTAGCCCTCATGGTTCAGTACCTCGAGAGGTTCGGCTGAGTCCTAAACCGGGGAAAGATCAGCATTTCAACCTACAAAGCAGTTGGAATATCTCGGCACGAGATTAGACACAGAACAGAAGATGGATGTTCCTGCCCCTGGTAAAGGTCGAGGCTATCAAGAGATTGATTCAGTTGGTTCTAAGCAAAAAAGAGCCAACTATTCGCCTATGTATGCGATGGCCATGTTCGAGGCAATACCACACGCTTCCACGCTCGTGTCCTACAGGCAGCAATTCTAGCAGCTTGGTTCTGCCCAGTGGTCTGGAAGGCTGGAGAGCGGTCTTGAACAAGTTCACTCGCCAAGGAACTTGGGCAGAGGCGGAGAGGCAGCTGCCCATCAAGGTCTGGGAGTTCTGAGCGGCTCAGCTAGCCCTCCTGGCATAGACATCCAGATTACAGGGGTCCTCGGTGAGAAGTCATTCAGACAAGGCCACAGCGGTGGCATATAGGTGAACCACCAAGGGGGAACCAAGAGTCAAGCCACTCAGAGTGAGAGGAGCTTGGTTTTTCGGTGGGCAGAGGTTTATGTACCCTGCATATCGGCGACATTCATTCCCGAGGTGGACAACCTGCAGGCGTACTTCCTAAGTCGCCAAACCCTGTCGCCGGGGGAGTGGTCTCTGCATCCACAAGTTTTTTCAGACAATCTGCCAGAAGTGGGGAGTGCCAGACGTGGAGGTCATGGCATCAGGATTCAACAAGAAGCTAGACAGGTTCATGTCTCGAACGAGGGACCCTATGGCCTGCGGAACCGATGTGTTGGTTTGCCCTTGGCATCAATCATAACTTCTATATGCATTTCCCCCACTGCAGTTACTACCCCGCCTGCGGCGCAGGATCATACCACAGGCTGGTTATCCTGGTAGCCCCAGCTTGGTACCGGAGGGCATGGTACTCACTAGTCCTGAAATTGGCAGCGGGAGGCCCTTGGACTCTTCCTCTAGGGCCAGACCTACTCTCACAAGGCCCGATCCTCCACCCTGCATTACGGCGTCTAAATTTGACGGCCTGGCGGCTGAATCCCTAATTCTCAGGGGTAGAGGTCTGTCTAGGCAGGTAATCCCTACCCTCATTAAGGCTAGAAAGCCGGCCTCCAGGGTAATTTGTTACAGGGTTTGGAGGGCCTACGTAGGCTGGTGTGAGTCTAAGAGATGGTTTTCCCGCAAGTATACCATTGATAGAGTATTAAGTTTTCTCCAGCTAGGAGTGGATAAAGGCCTGGCATTAAGCACGATCTAAGGACAGATTTCAGCCTTATCAGTGTGGTTTCAGAGGCCGCTGGCCGCCCACTCGCTGGTTAAGATCTTCGTACAGGGAGTCTTACGTGTTAATCCTCCGGTCAAATCACCACTTTGTCCATGGGACTTAAATCTTGTTCTGTCAACTCTACAGAAACAACCCCTTGAGCCGTTGGCTGAGGTACCTTTGGTTTTACTGACTAGAAAGTCGGTATTTCTGATCGCCATAGTTTCGGCCAGGAGAGTATCGGAATTGGCAGCCTTATCTTGTAAGGAACCATATCTCATTTTACATAAGGATAGGGCGGGGTTCCGTCCTCATCCTTCCTTTCTACCAAAGGTTATATCCAGTTTCCACCTGAACCAGGATGTGGTACTTCCATCCTTCTTCCAAAACCCACCTCTAGAAAGGAGGGGTTGCTGCATACGTTGGATATTGTCAGGGCCATAAAGGCCTATCTTAAAGCTACAGAGAAGGTTCGGAAAACAGATGTGGTGTTCGTTTTACCGGAAGGGCCCAAGATAGGTCAGGCAGCTGCTTGATCCAC
Organism: Rana kukunoris; assembly: GCA_029574335.1. NCBI lineage: Eukaryota > Metazoa > Chordata > Amphibia > Anura > Ranidae > Rana > Rana kukunoris. The sequence goes on along the minus strand of CM056051.1, from coordinate 422,817,544 downwards.
CATCGCAAGATGGATTAAACAATTAATCATTCAGGCCTGCGGTTTGAAGAGGTTGCCTCCTCCTTTGTCGGCAAAGGCCCATTCTACCAGGGCCATGGGCACCTCCTGGGCAGCACATCATCATCAGATCTCTATGGCTCGAATATGCAAGGCAGCAACGTGGTCGTCAGTCCACATGTTTACAAAATTTTATCAAATGGACGTAAGAAGGAATGCGGATACAGCCTTTGGGCAGTCAGTTATAAAGGGCCGCGATTCAAGCTCCTCAGGATCTGAGGGGGCTTCCTTGATTTGATTTGAGATTTACATTTCTCGTTTAAGTTGGATTTACTAGTATTTGAGTATACCTCTAAATTAAATCCTTCTTTGGAAGATGTCTCCCTCCCCTCATTAAAGCATTGCTTTCGGACATCCCATATAGTAATGAATATGCCGCTCTGTGTCCCGTGATGTACGAGAAAGAAAAAGGGATTTTTAAATACAGCTTACCTGTAAAATCCTTTTCTTGGAGTACATCACGGGACACAGAGCTCCCACCCCTCTTTTTGGGAACATTTTGGGAGGCATACTGCTTGCTACAAAACTGAGGGACTCCCTCTAGGGGAGGGGGTTATATAGGGAGGGACTTCCTGTTTGTTTGAGATTGCCAGTGTCCACACCTGAAGGTACTCCATATAACCCATATAGTAATGAATATGCCGCTCTGTGTCCCGTGATGTACTCCAAGAAAAGGATTTTACAGGTAAGCTGTATTTAAAAATCCCTTTTTTGCACTTTTATGAGCCTATTTATGTTCTTTTTCTTTATGGATATTTGTCAGATCTTTGTCAGATTTTACCAATATTGTCCCAACTATGGCCAGACATGGTGTTCCAGTGACAGATTTAAGTGTGATATTGAGGTGAACAGTCTCCTTCATTTTGCTGGATGGGCACGCTTGGCAACTCCAACAAGTTAATTTAAAAACAGAGTATAGCCTCAGTTAGAATAAATAAATAGAAAAATACAAAAATGTGCTATCATCCAGATTACTTGAATACAGAAAATGGACCAAGTGAATATAGGGTGAGGGCTGCCGATACTGTCTAATTCTTAATCACTGGTCAAGGGAGTGATGACTAGGATTTTTCTAGGCACTGATAACGCAACAAAGGATCTGTATAATATACAATTGACAAAAACAAGCACAATTATACAACAATACAGTAGAATAAAATTGCAACATTTTAACATATGAAAGGGCAGTCAATTATCAAAAAAGTGTCATGCTCACCTAAAAATGGTTTGTGGACCAGGCATGGGCTTCTTCTTTTGATAATTGACTGCTCTTTCATATGTTAAAATGTTGTAATTTTATTCTACTGTATTGTTGTATAATTTTGCTTGTTTTTGTCAGTTGTATATTATATATTATACAAATCCTCCTGAAGAAGCGGTAATTCCGCGAAACCGGTCGAGGTTTTGGCCTGCTCCACTTTAACAGACACATGACGGTTATCGTTATTAAGAATGTTTTTTGTTGTGGGGTTTGGCCCAAATGTTTTAAACATTGTATAGTTCCTTTTATGTTAATAAATATCCCTTTATGTTAATACTTTGTTGCGTTATTCGTGCCTAGAAAAATCCTAGTCAACACTCCCTTGACCAGTGATTATTTAAGGGTTAGACGGCATCAGCAGCCCTCACCCCTATATTCACTTGGTCCATATTCTATTAACTTGTTGGATACAGAAGAATAAATGGATCATCCGATTAGCTTAGCCAATTACATTGCAAGTGGTTCACATAGAGTAAGTTAGTCTTGAAGAGTAGGGAAATGTAAGCACTATGGGAACCTTCCAGTGGAAATAACTGATTATACCTGGAGTAAATTAATGGGGACATTTTCAGGCAAAATGGGTCATTAAGCCTTTTTTTTTTTTTTTGATGGAATCTGTCGAAATCCATATTTTCTTTGGAAAATTCTTTAAGTAAATAGGCAGTGTATAGGCAGGTACATTGGAATGATTCCTTCACATTGGGCAAGTACGCTGCTAATAAATCCATCTGTTGTATGTGTGTGTTGGATATATAGTCCTTGGTCCTCTATTTTGTGTAGGGTTATACTTGGTGGCATTCATTCTGTACGCTTATACCTGGTGGTCCCCAGTCCCTTCTTTTCTGGGGTTATACATGATTATCCCCTGTTCTGTGTGATTTATAACTGTTGCTTCCTGTTCTGTGCAGTTATAGCTGGGAGTCTCCCATTCAGTGTGGTTATTCCTGGGGTCTCCCAGTCGGTGCAATTATACCCGGTGGTCTTTATTTTTGTGGATGTAATTGGTGGACACCGGTCCCCCATTTTTGTGCCATTATACCTGGTGGTTCCCTGTCTCCTATTCTGTGCAGTTATGTCCGGTGGCTTCTGGTCCCCTATTCTGTGCCATTATACTTAGTAAGAGATGCAAAGTTCTGTCACTTCTGAAATCGGGACTTTGTATTCCATACACGTCCTCCGTCGCTGGCTCTGTATGTTTGCTGTAATTCAGTAGATTGCGTTCTGCTCACAGCAGGCTGGACACTGATCCCCCGCCGCACACAAGTGTTTATCATTACTCTGGCAGAGATAGAGCTTTATGGGGGACGGAGTTGTCTTTTTCTAAATTGTCCTGAACTTTGTATTGCTAGCGAGGTGGGGGTCAGGTGACTTAGCGCGTAGAGAGCTGACACTCCAGAGCAGTAATTGAATGTCAGCCTCTGTTCTTGCCTCAGGTTATCGTGCTCCATCAGAGGCCGAAGTCCCTCCTGGCCGCTGCAAAGTAAATGTTGACCAGAAAATACGGCATTGTCTCCTTCCAGTGGATGCACTGCACAGGCTGTGATGGCTTTATGTCAGGAAATGAGAAATCTTGTCATGTCTGCAGAAGATTCTGATGACATGGAAGTACTGTAAGGAGGCTTCTCTGTATGACCTGTGTGCTGGAAAAGTGGACTCTGCAACCTCACTGTGCCTTTAGTGTTTTTGCATTTGCACCTTATTCTCTTACAGATATTTCCTGTACAGCCAGCTACTGAAACACTAAAAATTTGCTGACTGCTGGTTTTCTGTGCTTCTTTACTGTTCATGATGTAAAGAGACTGTAATTTGGTTTCCTGTCATTCAAAAATGATACACGGCTGAATGGCTGAGAAGGATAAACACCTTCCCCACCTCCAGTTCATACTGCTCTGTGTGGAGTATCATTTAGAAAGAGACAGCTCTTAGTGCTCTGCAGACACCGTGCCATGGAAGTTTCCTATATGAAAGCTGAATTGCAGAATGATAGACTGTTAGAGATAAATGCCATTACAGTCCCCTCTACCAAACATCGATTTGAAACTTGTGCTCTCTACAGACACCTCAGACTTTACTGGCGCCACATTTTAACCCCCATTCTTTCTAATTTGTGCCTGTTCACACTTGTATGCTCAGTTTCTCTATGGCATACACTCAGGAAAAAAACATGATTTTTTTTGTAGCTTATTCAGGCGTTTTGTGATTCCATAGACTTTAATAGAAATGCCTGAAACTGCATGATATGCACCATTTCATGTGTTTTTACGCCTAAAAAATTCCTCTTCTCTAAAGCCCCGTACACACGATCGTAAATTCCGACCGTGTGTATGCCCCATCGGAGTTTTTCTATCAGGTTTTCCGAGGAATTCCATCTTAGTTTAGATAGAGAACATGTTCTCTTTTACTGCGATGGAATTCCGATGTGTGTTTGGCCAGGCAAAAGCCCAAACGTGTACGGGGAATTAAAGAACTGCTCTCATCCCCTTTCCCAGCCCATGAAACAAACTCCTGAAGCTTGATACACGTGCAAAAATACTTCAAAACCACCAGGAATACAATCTTAAAGGGGTTGTAAAAGTAAAAAAAAATATTTTCCTAAATGGCTTTCCTTTACCTTAGTGCAGTCCTCCTTCACTTACCTCATTCTTTAATTTTGCTTTTAAATGTCCTGATTTCGTCTGAGAAATCCTCACTTCCCTTTCTTCTGTCTGTAACTCCACACAGTAATGCAAGGCTTTCTCCTTGGTGTGAAGTGTCGTGCTCGCCCTCTCCCTTGGACTACAGGAGAGTCAGGACACACTCTACATTGCAGATAAAAAAGCCGTGTGTTAGTGGGCGTCCTGACTCTCCTGTAGTCCAAGGGAGGGGGCGAGCACGACACTCCACACCAGGGAGAAAGCCTCACATTACGGTGTTGAGTTACAGACAGAAGAACAGGAAGTGAGGATTTCTCAGAAGAAATAAGGACATTTAAAAGCAAAATCAAAGGATGAGGTAAATGAAGGAGGACTGCACTAAGGTAAAAGGAAGCTATTTAGGGGGGAAAAAAGTGTACCTTTAGAAACCCCTTTAAGTGCAAATCAATACTTGCCTCATTAAGACCCTTTACAAAAGGTCAGAGAACACTACATTTTAAGAGAAAAAGGAATTAAAAAATAAGTGTTCAAAAAATAAACCATACCATTTAATCTGAAAATACCGGTCTGATTAATACGTTTCCTTCATTGTACCTGAGTCAGACCTTAACCAGGGAACAACTAGACTGCTAGCTGCTGGGGCCTGAAAGTCACACAAGGAGTTGGGAACCAGGGCACTATAGTCTCTCTCTTATGGTTGTTTGAGGTCTCGTAGGTAACTTGTGCGTCGGTGACCTGCTTATCCCTATACAGACTTTTCTACACAGGTATAAAAATTATGCTAGAAACTCTACTGATACATTTCTATCTTAGTCTCCATCATGCCGTTATTCCGTTCCTATTCTCTATTCCAGTAACTTATTTAATTCAGTCTTATCATTTGGCAGACGAGAAGGAAGAGGGCGTCCTGGGGAGTATTCTACTTCCAAGTTTCAAGATATCTGTGGTTATCCCAGAGGACCATATAAACCGGTCATATGCTTTCAAGGTAAGAACACAGGCAGATCTTATCACAGATAAACCAGCCGACATTCCTCACATTATTCTTCTCTGGTAATAAGAGTTTTTAATTGGCAACTGCCTTTCATTCATGCCCAGTGTTATTTTTTTTCCCCCCTGAAAATAAAGTTCATGTTTTGTGGTCCGACTATAAATTATTTATAATTATAAGTTTTAATTAAAATATATTAGTTATAATTTAAAATAATTAAAATATTTTTAATTATACGTTTTATTATTCCAGGCAGCACACCCCAACATGCGGACGTACTACTTCTGCTCTGACACCAGCAAGGAGATGGAGCTGTGGATGAGGGCGATGATTGGGGCGGCACTTGTACACTCGGAGCCCGTCAAACGGTATAGTGCTGAAGTCTTTCCTGATGTGGTGGCGGGAGGGGGGGTTTGTGTGGGGGCAGAATACCTTCTTGTGTTGTCCTGTGGTGTAACGCATCATTGTAATGCATATTCACTGCAGGATGTCTAAGAAACAATTATTTTAATGGGGTATATCCACATTACCAAGCGTTAAAAACCACTGCTGTTGCAGTATGAGCAATATATATATCGGGAAGCTCCAGAGGAATAAACCAAAGCGTACAAAAATGCGAGTGTCATGCAGCTTTGTGAGTTTTTGACACACTTTAATGCATCTCTTAGCAATACGGGAATGCCTGCCAGACAGGAAATGCAAAACAGGTTTTTGTTTTGTGTTATAGAAAGAGAAGAAAATGCAAAAAGAATGTATTAAACTCACTCAAAAACCAACTGAACCCTGTGTGTAAATCGTAAATATATTCTTGGTGCTTTACAAAAAAAAAGGGTGTGCAAAGTCTTAATATTTGTTTTCTTTAGAAAGGATTGAAAAGCCTGTCCCATTCCAGGATGCTACAGAGGAGGACACTTTTCTCTATGGGGAGCAGAGGTTTCTAATGCCCCCTTACAAGTCAGACCTAAGGGGGGCAGGCTTTTCTATTCAGGCTGTGGAAGCTTTCTAAGGTAAACTGTAGGACGTTTGCATGAGATTTTAGAGTGTATGAGTGCTTTTTGCTGCAGATGTGCTCATTACCGCAGGACATGTCGCCGTGATCGGAACCCAAAGCTGCAATTTTCCTCCTGCAGTCTTCTGGTAAATTATACATATAGTCAGGACATTCTGCTTGTTGGAGTACTGGCCACATTTGAGGAGTCAGCAGATATATTCCATGAAACATCACACAAAGTGACCACAAGAATCTTCTACAGATCTATGGTAAATGCAGAAATGGTAGTTGAGGTTTGTAGTCTATCTTTAGCTTTCCACATGAGGGAAATAACGAGTAAAAATTCTGAAACGTGATGCTTTTTGTAGTTATGCATAATCCTATAACCACTTGAGCCCTGGAAGATTTTACACCCTTCATGACCAAGCCATTTTTTGCTATTTAGCATTGTGCTACTTTACCTGGTAGTTGCGTGGTCATGCAATGCTGTACCCAAACAAAATTTGTATATTTTTTTTTCACACAAATAGAGCTTTCTTCTGGTGCTATTTGATCACCACTGTGTTTATTTTTTGCTGTTTAAATATAACAAATCTCCAACATTTTGAAAAAAAATCCAATGTTTTTTACTTTCTGCTCCAAAAATATATCCAATAAAAATCAAATGTATTCATAAATATTGTCCAAAATGCATTTTGTTATATGGCTTTGATAAAAAAAAACATCAATAAGTGTGTATTGATTGGTTTGCGTGAAAGTTATAGTGTCTACAAACTATGGTGTGTATATATACTGGAATTTTTTGTTTTACTACTGTCGGTGATCAGCGAATTATAATGGCACTGTGGGGGGGGGGGGGGGGGGGGTTGAACGGACTGACTGCCACTGACGTTACCGGTGGCACTATTACAGTAATCGGTGCTAACACTGTCACTGTACTAATGACCATGGCTGTGAAGGGGTTAATATCTAGGGTGATTAAGGCATTATATGTGCCTAATAATGTGTAATGTTTGCTGATTTTTAACTACATAGCTCTTTCTTATCTTTGCTTTGCTGAGATAAGAAACAAAGAGATTGTTCTGTACAAAGCCGTGTTGATTGTCAACACAGGGCTCTGGGCTGTGATTGCGCACAGCCAATCAGCAAGTCCTGGCTGTGAATCATTGGCCAGGACTTGCTGACAGCCTCATACTATGTGCAATCACAATGAGTGTCGGTGGGGGACGCATGTGTGTGCATTAGACCCAGAAGCAAGCAGCAACATATGCCCACTGTCAGCAATACATTGCCGGCAGGCAGTTTGCAAGTGGATAAGCTGCATATTTACGCTGGCAGGACACCGTACAAGGAGGTAGGATATGCAGTGTCATCAGCAAGAATGAAGTCAGTTATATTGGTGTGGCTTGCAGAACCCACCATGGAGAATCGGGGTAGGTAGCACCAGCTGTAGGACACAAAATGGAGACTTCGGGGTTAGCAGTATTGTCTGCAGAATATAGAAAGGAGCTTAATAATTGCTGAAACTAAAAATAGAGTTAATAAGCCATGCCAAAACAGAGTCTATAACTCAAGATAAAACTTTAAAGAATATATGGAATCAAAGGGTGACTCACATTTTGCCATCCAATTTTGATTCATGATATGAGTTTTTTTACCATGTACTACCCCGGGGGCCCCGGCTACCTCATTTATTTCTTCCCTAATTTTTCTCCTACCTAAGATTACTTTTATTTTTATTTTATCTTTTTTCTCTTTTTTCCCTCAATTCTCTTTCCTCTTTCAATTTACTCTTTATATAGTTCTGGTAGCAGAATTTTTATTTCCTTGGTTATCATTATTCCAATTGTACATAGCTACAATATGTAGTATAAGATTTTAGATTCTATAATAAATAATTTATTTTTTTCATTTAAAAACTATAGTCTTGATTAGGGATGAGCTTCTTGGTCGAGACTAACGTATGTTCGACTCGAACATCGTCTGTTCGTACGTTCATCGAAAATCGAACAAAATGGGTCGTTCGTGCCAAATTCAAATGACGCGCCACGGCCCATAATTCACTGCGGCATTGCGCGCTGATGATTGGCCAAGCATGCTGTATGTCCCGCATGCTTGGCCAATCACAGCGCGCCAAAAACAGAGCCATAATTGGCCAAAGCCAGGGTGGCATTGGCCAATTATGGTTTAGGGCTTTAGCACACGCCCCACACTATAAAAGGCAGTCTGCAAGGCGGTCTCGTGTAGTGCGTTTTGGCGGTGTTGGTGAAATCAGTCCTAGAGAGAGACGGTGTATTTTTTTCTAGATAGAGCAGGCAGGCTAGTCAGTTTAGTTAAATTTACAGTGTGTAGAGGATAAATATACATCCCAGGAGTTGTACATATATTTATACACTGTAAGGAATAGATAATATAGCTAAACTAATTTGTCAGGCATTGATTGTGCTAGCTGCAGTCTTCTAACGTGTTGTATTGCCTGTGTGCTGTATAGTTTGCACCTAAATGTACTTGTAGTTTACTGCACTTGTACTGTATAGTTTGCACCTAAAGGTACTTGGTGTGTACTGCACTTGTGCCGTATATTTTGCACCTAAACGTACTTGGTGTTACTGCACTTGTGCTGTATAGTTTGCACCTAAACGTACTTGGTGTTACTGCACTTGGGCCGTATAGTAGGGTTGTCCCAGTTTCAGTAGTAGTGAAAGTTAACCCCCCACCTGCATTTTGTCTTTCTGGCAGTGAATGTTAACCTCCTCATCCCCCACCCACCTTGCATTGGTCCCCATGGTAGTGAAACTTTAACTCACCACCCCATTCTGCATGTGGTAATGTCAGTGAAAGTTCATACCCTCCCCACACATTGGGGATCATGGAAGGGGATTACATTTTAATGCCACCAACCACCAATGTAGGAGAGGGGGAAATTAATACTGACACATGTGCTAGCCCTTATTAATGTGTCCACTGACTTCAATGCTCTGAGTTATTAATGTGTCGTCTGATACCAGTGTTAAGGGATAATATGATGTCCACTGACATCAATGCCAGGGTTTATTTATGTGTCCTCTGATACCTGCTTTGGGGGTTATTATTGCGTCTGGCACCAGTGCTGTGGTTTTTTAATGCATCCACTGACATCAATGCTGGGGGTTATTACCATAGCCTCTGATAACTGTTTTGGAGGTTATAGCGTCCACTGACACCAACGCTGGGGGTTATAATTACGTTGTATGTTAATTTGAGTTTAGGGGCAGGGCAGGGTAGGGAAACTGGTGGTGAGTAACTCTTAAGACCTGGCTAGTAGCCCAGGACTTGAAATTATGAGCCCTGATGTAGCCCCTTGTTTCCTTTCCACAACACTAAACATTGTGGAAGAACGAGTCTGTGGCCACTTATGTGCTAGACCCAGATCCTGCCATCTATCTGTCCCCATCAGTCAGTGCCACCTATCAGTGCCCATCAGTCAAACTGCCACATGGCATTCAAAAAAAGTATCGGTATTCGGTATCGGCAAGTACATGGGGAAAAAAATATATCGGTACTTGTACTCTGTCCTAAAAAAAGTGGTATGGGGACAACCCTAGTTTGCACCTAAAAGTACTTGGTGTGTACTGCATTTGTGCTATATAGTTTGCACCTAAACTTACTTGGTGTGTACTGCACTTGTGCCGTATAGTTTGCACCTAAACGTACTTGGTGTTACTTCACTTGGGCCGTATAATTTGCACCTAAACGTACTTGTAGTTTACTGCACTTGTGCTGTATAGTTTGCACCTAAACTTACTTGGTGTGTACTGCACTTGTGCCGTATTAGTTTACATCTAAACGTACTTGGTGTTACTTCACTTAGGCCGTATAGTTTGCACCTAAACATACTTGTAGTTTACTGCACTTGTGCTGTATATTTTGCACCTAAACATACTTTGTGTTATTGCACTTGGGCCGTATAGTTTGCACCTAAACGTACTTGTAGTTTACTGCACTTCTGCTGTATAGTTTGCACCTAAACGTACTTGGTGTTTACTGCATTTGTGCTGTATAGTTTGCACTAGGGTTGTCCTGATACCGATACTAGTATCGGTACCGATACCGAGTATTTGCAGGAGTACTTGTACTCGTGCAAATGCTCCCGATGCCTAAATAGAATACTTTTTTTTGTATTTATCAACATGTTCTGTGAAAAATTCTTTGAGTTTTTTACTACTGCGTGACAAGCAAATAAATTTTTTTTATTAATTTTTACTCATTTTTATTCTTTTATAATGTCTTGAGTTAGAGTTCTTCATAATTCTAAAGAAAATATCCTTCGTCTGTATTGTGGTTTGAAAACTGTCACATGACATTTTAAAAAAGTATCGGTATTCGGTATCGGCGAGTAAATGAAGACAACCCTAGTTTGCACCTAGACGTACTTGGTGTTTACTGCATTTGTGCTGTATAGTTTGCACCTAGACGTACTTGGTGTTTACTGCACCCAGCAGGTACGATATTTAAAGAAAGTTTGCATTTTAGACAATCACTTGAATATTCGGCTTTAAAATGAGCACTTTTGAATTCGAACATTAGAGTCCCATAGACTTCAATGGGGTTCTAAATGTTCACACGAACGTTCGGTCCGTTCGAAGGTTCTGGGGCTCATCCCTAGTCTTGATAATTAAGATTAAGATATAATCATATTATATTAACCTGGTCTGTTGGCTTCATCCTTTCTTATACAATATATTACGTAATCTTTTGAGTAGTTGGCTCCATGCTAAAATTGTTCTAGTTAAGCTACTTTTAGTTTATGTTGGAACTACAGCTCAATATTATTACCATATATGTGATCTTTTCTTTTGCTGCCACCATATTTACTTATGTGTGCTAATTGTTAAAATTCAATAAACAAATTTGACAAGAAAGGAGATTCAGGGTAAGAAGTGTCAGCAAAATAAGTGTGGCCTGCAGGACACAAAGGAGAATAAGGGTAGGCAGTGTTGCTTGCAAGACACAGAAGTGAGAGGGTAAACCATGTCTCCTGCTGTACACTGAACTGAGAGTTGGGGTAAGCAAGGTTGCCTGCAGGACACAATGCAGAGGCAGGTGGGGTCTGCCAGACACAGAACCGAGAATTTGGGGGTATGCATGGTGTCTGCAGGGCATATAATGGACTGTCAAGATAAAGTGTTGCCCACAGAACGAAGAATTATGGTAAGCAGTGTGGAGTAATGGAGTAAGCAGGGTAGGAAGTGTCACCCGAGGGGCACAGATTGCAGATTCAGGAAAAGCAATGTTATCTGCAGGACACAGAAGGGAGAAATATGGGAAGGTGGCCTGCAAGACACAATACAGAAAGTCGGGGTAAACTGTTACCTACAGGGAATAGAAGAGAGAGCCAGCATTGGCTGTGTTGCCTGCAGGACAAAGAACGAAAAAATAGGGTAAGCAGTGTCAGCTGCAGGGCACAAAATTAAAGCAGAATCTTTTTTGGGGGTTCTATTTACAAAAGATCATCACTACTGCTTTTTGTACAGGCATTTAATTTGTTTTACCAGTTTAAAATCATTTTGAAGCCCTATATATGCTGAGAATTTTCATTATTTAACTTTGGCCAACAGGACAACAGTTCTTGCATGTTTTATGCATTCTCATTACCTTTTCAAAAGATTTTCAGCAGTGTGGCGGTGAGCGCTCTTCCTTTATATTGCATACAAATAGGCCAGACCTATATTGTGCAGACTGCACGGGATCTGCGCTGATCATAGCTTGTAGAGTTACAACATAGAAAGTGTCAATGATGAAAGTGAAGGGTAGCAAAAAGTGGAAAGTGACAGATCAATGGAAAATAGGGAAAGTTCCTTCTTGGCTTCCTTTCATAGTAAAAATTGATTATGCCCGTTTTTGGGTGCTGTATGTAATCGGCAAATAAGCAGGAAAGAGCCCTCAAATCTTGCCAATGTTATCTGTACAATATATTTTGCTGGTTTTCTCATGTATTTAAATATGGAGAAAACTAAGTGACGGATTGCCCAGAGCAGATTTATAATTGGGATATAACTGTAAAAAAATCAGTATTTCCCCGGCGAGAACATCAAAAACTGCTTTCTGACCTTTATTAACTGCGTGTTGGGGTAAGAAGTTTGTCTTGCAGTCAGAGAATATATCTGCAAATTGTAGAGGGGGTGGAGGAAGTATTATTAAATTTGTTATATTAATTTGAAGTTGCAGCAGTTGATTATCTTGTCTTTACCTCTTTTGTTTAGGGAGAATGCAGTAAAACAAGAGCACATGGCCACCCAGGAAATAAACCACGTGGCCAATCACAGGCTGTTAATTCGGCCCGAGACTAATAATAATCAGTGGAATAAAGAAATTACCAGCAAAGTGGAAGAGAAAGTTACTTGGGAGGCAGAGAAATATGGCTTCCAGAAAGAAGGACAAGATCGACCTCTAACTAAAATCAACAGTGTGAAAATTCAGTCCTGTATTTCTGACTATGACATTGTGGCAACAAGCACAGGGCACTACAAGAGTGTTTACATAAATGGACCTGACAACAGAGTCCTAGACAGTCAAGGCCATATCACAGAGACCGATTCCCACCTGAACCATAGACCATACTTGTCTCATGGGGAGCCCGACAAGATAATCCAGAGGACCAGCTCCATGCAACAGCTGGAGCAATGGATACGGACCCAAAGAGAGAGAGGCCCTGAGGATGACGCCACTGGGTGAGAGACTTATTACAGCATTGTATTTACATGTCACTACCTTAAACAAAAACCCCTTCTTTACAATACAGTAGGCAGAACATTTCTCAGCTGTTGAAAAGGGGAGGAAAGATAGGGATTTTGACGGAGCAGTTAGTATTACCGTATTGATGAGAAATCGCTAATATAAAAAAATACAAATTTTATTAAATACAAATTTATAAAAACAATGGTCCAATATGGATAACACAATATGGTGGTCACCAAATAGCAGAATTATGTTTATGCCAGAAAGATAACCGTGATTCTGCTATTTGGTGACCACCATATTGTGTTATCCATATTGGACCATTGTTTTTATGAATTTTTATTTAATAAAATTAATTTGTATTTTTGTATGTTATTGATTTAAGGCATTTTCTTTCTCATCAATACTGTAATACTAACTAACTGCACTGTCAAAATCCGTCTCTTTCCTCCCCTTTTCAACGTTCTAATACTTTAGTTCGGGATGTGGTGTCTATATATTTGGGTGTTTTCATGGGTGTTTGGATGACTTTAAAACAATTTAGAATTTCTCAGCTGTTTAAGGAGTTTTAGTAAACAGTTTTAGTTAACTGGAGGTGGAGTTTGTGGGACCGAGGGGAGGGTTTAAGGTCAGCAGAAGGCAGGGCAACAGCACTACACTGATCTTCTCAGTGAAGAGCTGTGTGGGGAGAGTTGGCAGGTACACCAGGTATTTCACACAAAGGAAGCAATTAAAGACAACGGGATACATTTTCATACAAATGCATAGTACAACAAACCTGTATTAGAAATATGAAACATTGGCATATTATACTTTAAACTCCGGTCTGATTATCTTCTGCCATCAGAAAAAATTCCTGTTGGTGCAGTCTTGATTCAGACCTTATTCAATGATTATACATTTTGTGTTTATTTAGAGTCTTGTCATATCAAACATTGCCCAGAAATATGCCGAGTTATCGGGCTCAGGCAGTTCCACGCTATCCGGAAGGCTATAAGACATTGCCACGCAATCTGAAGACGCGTCCAGACAGTGTGTGTAGCACAGCCGGGATGGGATATGACCGGACAATGGTTCATGGAAGCGCCACAGGAGATGAAAAGCGGAGGTCCATCCGAGATGATACAATGTGGCAACTGTATGAATGGCAGCAGAGACAATTTTATAATAAGCAGACAACTCTAAGGAGGCACTCTTCTCTGACCAGCCCAAAAACAATGGTTCATATCTCTGACCAGACCCTGCACTCCATTCCCCTGTCCCCGTCTCATGGCTCCATCTCTGGTTATCACACATATTCTCCACATCGGGCCTACAGGTCAGAGGTATCTTCACCAGTTCAGCGTGGAGATCTGACAATGGACCGCAGACCCAAAGCGCAAACCAGCAAGGTAATCATTTTGTACTAATCTTCATATAATTATATGTATATAGGTTGCCTCCAATGTGCAATTCTATAAATTTTAGTTATTAAGTGACACGAGTTGTTTTACAGCATTTAGGAAATTTGGTATGTTTAAAACAAGTGTTTCCATTATTATGTCTTGTATTTGGAGAGCACAAACGGGACTATAACATCCTGAACAAGGCAATGTGTGACACAACAGGACAAAGTAAAAAAGCTGTTCTTAATTGTACAGTACAGGAGAGGTCACAGGACGTTGTATTCATAGAACATGGATTATATTTTGCTACCTTTTGGTGGCGGCCAAACATTTTTTTGCCAGCGTCCAATCACCTGAACAGACCCATATATCTCTGGGTCTGGGTCCTGCAACAGCCACTCACCTTTTGCACAAAGTGCAACGTGTAGAGTTCTCTGCACCGTGACCTCTTTGTTGGTATTTCCACCATGAGCCTGGACCTGGACTTTTAAAGGTTAAGTTCACATTTGGAACATGTTCCACCTGTTTTAAGGCAGCCTCTCCACTCACTTTCCCCCCTTCCTGTGACAGTGAACGTGGGCTTTTCTCCCCACACCCGCTGTCAGAATTTAAAAACGACTCAGCAGTGAAGGGCTCCACCCACATGGCCACATCATTCAGTCATTTTCCTGTGAATGAATGCGTATAAGTTCCGCTAGTTATTGCAGCGGATGGCTTGTAGTTCTCAATGAACTGCGAGGGTGCTGGTTAGCATCCTTGTAGTTTATTGATCTTCCTACTCTCGGGTAATTGCCTGCCCATTTGATTTATGGGAAGACGGCTATACTGAGAGTCTGCAGGAGCTTAAGATTGCACCCTGATCTGCTGATCTTGGGTGCAATGCTCTGCAGGCTCCTTAGATTAAAAAAAAAAAAAATGCAAATTTTTTTTTTTTTAACCTGCAAAACAAAATATGCATTTATTATTATTTTCAAAAGGTGAACTTATCCTGTAATAGGCCAGTGTTGTGGATAAGGGAAGGTATGTGTTAACATTGGTTCCTGGCTTTCATTAATACTATTCACAAGGCAAAGCATAATAAGCAGGTTAGTGGGCAGAGTATTCAATTTATTGTGGGTACTCCCTGCCATTTTGAGTGATTTTTAACACTTTTTTTCAGCATGAGCAATTTTAAATCCCCCCCCTTAGCTGGACTATCTGAATGAGGTAACGTTCCTCCCTTCCCCCTTCCCCTCCTCTCCCCTGCAATCCCCTCCTCTCTGGAGATGTCACACCTCCCAGATGTTTTTCTACAAGCCTGTTCACCAAGCCTGTTTTTCAAAAATGTGAAAATAATAGTGATTAAATACACAAAACCAAAATTGTCGTGAAATCTAGCTACAGGAACATAAGTGATATCAACTTAGTTGTAAAAAACTGCTGCAGTTTTTTATGACTAAGGGGAATTTTTTGCATCCGTGGACGTGCTAGATGCCCATTTCCATATTCCCATTTTTCCAGGACATCAACGCTTTTTGCTGTGGGAGACGAGCACTTTCAGTTTGTGGCACTACCATTTAAGCACACCCCTCTGTACCTGGAGTGTTCACAAAAGTGTTTGCCCCATTTCTAGTTCTTCTATGAACCTAGGGCTTTCAAGTCATAGATTACCCGGAAGACTTTCTGCTGAAGCACTTCTCAGCCAATGTCCAGAGGACTATCCAGTTTCTTTCAAACTTTTTGACCATGCATGGGGGTTCTGGGCCTCATGGTGGCCTCCTTCAAGGCAAGTTCACTTTTACCAGTTTCATTCCAGACCCATTCAATTGAACATCCTCAAGACATGGAACAAGCAAATCCAATCCTTGGACTACCCAATGCTTCTGTCCAGTCAAATCTTCCTAGCATTGTGGCTCTTATCCTGGAATTGGGAAAGGCATTCATTCGAAGAACTTGGAACATGTTAAAGCGGAGTTCCCCCCTAAAAACCACTTTGTTTCATCCCATCCAGCATACTGGCGTCAGCGCCAGTATGCTGTTTTTTTATTTTATTTAATCCATGTACTTACTTTATAACAGATCATTTAATTTTGTGCGCACCGCGGTATGTCGCCGCTATAAGGCGTCACGCCTTCCGGAAACAGGCGATTAGCGTTCGGCTCTTCTCGGCGCCTGCGCACAGACCCAGGAGCTGACTGCGCAGGCGCCGTAAATAGCCGGTCCTAGTTCGGCTTTTTTCAGAGGACGTGACGCGGCTATATACGGCGCCTGCGCAGTCAGCTCCTGGGTCTGTGCGCAGGCGCCGAGAAGAGCCGAACGCTAATCGGCTGTTTCCGGAAGGCGTGACGCCTTATAGCGGCGACATACCGCGGTGCGCACAAAATTAAATGATCTGTTATAAAGTAAGTACATGGATTAAATAAAAATAAAAAACAGCATACTGGCGCTGACGCCAGTATGCTGGATGGGATGAAACAAAGTGGTTTTAAGGGTGGAACTCCGCTTTAATGAAAGATGCTAGTTTTGCAGGGTGTGGTGGAGTTTTACGACTCTGGCTGTCCAGGGGAGATGGTCTCTGCATTCTGAAACTGAGAGCCATCTGATTTCCTCTACGCCTTTGGACTTCCCTTTTACAAGGTTACCCAGAGTAAGTCAGACAGTGCCACAGCTGTGAATATAACAACTGGACAGCGTCTATGGATATGAGCCATAGGCTTGCATAAACCATCAAGGTGGCACCAGACGCTTAGCAGCCCTAAAATAAACAAGTGTAATATTTTCATGGACAAAAACCTTACATTTCAGCTTTCTCGGCCACCCACATTCTAGGAGTGGACCGTTGACGGGTGGACTTTATGAACTGTCAACGCCTAGACCCAGGAGACTGTTCTCTGCGCTCCAAGATATTTTTAAATCTCTGTCTAAGGCGGCGTACACACGACCGAGGTTCTCGCTGGAAACCAGCGAGAACCTCGCTGGAAGCTGCATTCCAGCGAGAACCTCGGCCGTGTGTACGCTCTCGGCGAGCATCCCGTCGGGAATGCCGTCGAGCAGAAATAGAGAGCATGTTCTCTATTTGCTCGACGGCCCGCCTGGATGAATGGCTGGTTGCCATTCCCGATGGACGGGTCGCCGAATCTGACGGCCGGCAGAGAACCTCGACGGGCGGAACGATGTGTTCTGCCCGTCGAGGTTCTCTGCCGTGTGTACGCGGCTTCAGGTGGGGAAAACCGATGTAGACATTTTGGTCTCCAGGTTCTACAACAAACTGAACAAGTTTGAGGCCAAGACCAGGGTTCCTTCACAGTAGCCTTCACAGTAGATACTCTGATGTTTGGGATAAATTCTAGCTGGTTTATGCCTTCCCTCGGATGAAGACCCTTCTTCAAATGCTGTGCAAGATAGTGGAAATGATTTAGTTGACTCTTTTTGTAAAAGATTGGCCAAGAAGAATGTGGTACACAGACCTGCTTAGACTTCTGGTGAACAAGCCTTGGCCTTTTTCACACAAGCCAGACTCTCTGGCCCAAGGCCCCCCTTTTTGATCCTGCTTCTCAGTCACTGCTTTTAACAGCATGACTCTTAACATCCAGACTCTAAAGGATAGGGTAAGGATAGGATAGAAATGTCTGAACGTTTCTCTACTCGGGTGTGAATTTATCCTTAGGGCCTACCTTTTTTTCATGGGTTTGTTCATCTTTTCAGAAAAATTGAAAATGTGAACCAACACCACATATAGAAAATATATAGATAGACTCTTCCCACCCAACTTGTTGTTCTTACCTTTGTGCGTGATGAACTGTCAGTGCCCACACAGCCGGTACAGTGGACCTAAGACTTGAATCCTCCACTTTTCTCCTTTTTTCTACAGTGCTTTTGGGATGGATGAGAGTGGTGCTCTGTGCATCTGTGACTAATCAGGATAACTCTGATCTGCCCCTAAAGCATTGCAGAAAGGAGAGTGAGAAGAACAATTATTTCAAATCACCGGAATGCTGCAGTAGCTGTGTGGGCACGGACAGCTTGTCGCAGAGGTAAGTACAGTGCAGACCAGAGAGATGGGGAGGTAGTATGGTGTTCACCTTTTCATTTTTTTCTGCAAAGGTAAGCTTATACTTTAAGGATAGTGTTTCTCCCTCTCCCATAAAAGCCCATTCCACCAGGGTTGTTGGGGTCGTCTTGGACTTTTCATTTTCAAGCATGTGTTCCAGATTTACAAGGCTACACCTTGGTCCTCTGTTCACGCAATTTGCAAGTTCAACCAGGTGAATGTTCAGGGATCGGCTGATGGGACCTTCAGCCACAAAGTGCTTCGGGTTGGTTGTTATCGGAGTATATTTTTCAGGTTTTTTAAACACTTTTGCTTCCTGTGGGCCTGTTGACAGTTCTAGGTTTCTATGGTGTTGCCCACCCCTCGGGTTTTATTGGTTAGGTACATCTCATGGTCTATGAATAAGTCCTGTAAATTAATTATCTTGGAGTACAGTACAGGACACCTGTTCTGTGCCTTAAAGCGGACCTTGAGTAATTTTTTCATCTTTCCATCTATTAAATCGTCTGCTTTTGTTGTTTTAACCTTGGATAGTAAAACATTATTTTTTTCTGCCAGTAAATACCTTATACAGCCCACTTCCTGTTTTTTTGTCTGGTAAAAAGCCTAGGCTAGTGACATCATGCACAGCTCTTTCACTCTCGTGAGAGTTTTCCTGGAAGGGAGGGGAGTTGGGGTGAGTCATAAGAGGGCCATTCAGAGCTGCAGAGCTGGAGGTGTGCTTCTGTGTAAATCCAGGAAGTGAACAGCCAGCAGTTTCAGCTGCCTATGGGTAAAAGGGTTGCAGCCAGACTCGTCAGAGAGATTGCTGCAGCATATTTGGCAAGTACTGAATCAAAGTATATATAAAATAATATGCAAAGCGGTTGGGGGGAAGCTTCAGAATGGCAAATTATGTGAGCAGACTTTAACTTTTAAATCAATTTTGTATGCTTTGATGAAGGCTTCACAGCTGAAACGCATCAGAATATACTCTGTACCTGTATCCATAAAGTACTTTTATTTAAAAGTGCACAGAGTTGCCAGCCTTTCCTGATTAAGATTATTCATCTGTGGGAATTGAACGCCCTGGCTAGAGCACCAGATTCCAGTCCACGGACTTGGATATTCAGCAGTAGAGCTAGGGTATCATCTTTGACTTTTACCAAGATCTGGAGGTGGCCTTCGCAAAAGTTCTTGCCTGTGTCCAATCACTAGAAGGCAACTGCATATAACCTATGATTCGTAAACACAAGTCCGGTGTCCTGTGCTGTACTCCCAAGATAATGATTTTACAGTAAGCCGCAATTCTAATTTTTTCTCAAGTCTTCTCTATTAAAATTAAAAAAGTTACTTTTGGTGTATGGCGGAGTCGATTTCTGGCAAACTTGTTGGGGAAAAAGGTCTAAATGTATCGCCAAGTAGCACATATTTTAAAAATATGTGAGAGTTAAAGTGGATGTCACAATGTAGAGTATAAGATTTCCTATCATCTGTGCCCAGTCTTGCCACACAGAGTTAATCCAGCGCTGAGTAATCCTTTTTTAAAGTTCAGTGCAAATTAACAGAATTCCAGATAAAAACCTGCCAAATTATAAAGTCCGTTTCTCTGTTATTGCTTTCAGTAACAGGTTATTTACATATCTAGCTTGGACATGTTTATCATAACAAGAGGTGGTCCAAAGTTCATTGTATATTACTAGGATGTGTTATGATGTTATATCACCTCATGTTATGATAAACAAAACATAGCATATGATAAACATGTCCTAGCTATATATGTAAATAACCTCTCACTCAAAGCAAGAAGAGAGAAAACAGACTTTTTTTTATTTAGGCAGGGTTTTATCTGGAAGGCTGTTCATTTTCACTGAACATAAAAGAGGATTTCTCAGATAACTCTGTGTGGCAAGACTGGGCACAGATGATAGGAAATCTTATACTCTACATTGTGACATAAAAAAAAAAAGAAGGGTCCCTCATTGTGAAAGGGCCCCATAGAGCACCATAGGATTGACCCTTATCGCTACTCTATTATTCAGTTTATTACATTTTGAGTGGGTTTAGACAGGCTGAATGAAGAATTCTATCTTTAAATTTAAACATTTATCTACCTATAGTGACTTTTGGGTATGTATCTTTATTTTATTCCAGTCTTTTTTTTATGTACAAATTACTGTTGATCCTGCCAGTCCATAACAGCACATATTGCTGCTGTGGTCCATTTGCATCCCTCGGCTCCCAGTTGGAGCTACAGGTTGACAAACTCATGACCCAGTCTTCCTTAACGGAGTTAACGGAGGTTCCTAGATGGTGCGTCACTGTCAGAACCTAAAGCCTGTATTAGCGTGGGTCGCACACTGGACTGCAATACACATGTGCATGCAGTAAAAGCTGGAGATGGACAGTCTATGTGGTCACATGGCATTTTATAGAAGAATGTTTAAGTTGCCTGGTGTGACTTATAATAAGTAGATTCACATAAGCTTTTATTATAATGGTGAATAAGGAGTAGATTGTGGACCTGACAGAAACTGGAAAATCATTGTTGAATTGGCTTTTCTAAAAATTATGAAGTTTTGCTTAAAGTGGAGGTCCGGTTTAAAAAAAAAAATTAAAACCTGTCCAGGGTGCCCGTGATGATGGCAGCCGAAGCCGAGCAAACGCTTGAGTCTTGGCTGCCCCGCCGCCATCCTCGGTGAAGTAAACAGCCTTGCGGCTTCACCTCCCGATTCCCTACTGCGCAAGCCGCACGCCCGCGCGGTGCGACGTGAATGGATGTCTCCTGGGGGACACACACAAGGTCCCAGAAGACACCGCTCCCCCATTACCCACTCCCCCATTACCCAGAAAGCAGCCGAGGAGCAGAAGAAAGAAGACTAACCGCAGATCAGGAAGTGGCAGATTTGGACGATCTGCCTAGCAACAGACACTTCAGGTATGTATTAAAAAAAAAAAAATGTTGGCAGCATTTTAGATTTTCTTTTTTTTCTTGGTGGAGCTCTGCTTTAAGTGAAAGAGGAAAGAGGAGACAAAGTTAGAAAACACAGGCTGCATGCAGTCATTGAAGAGGTTCTGTTGCCTGCCATGTGTCTCCTGGTGTCTTTCTGCACCCGCCACACAAATCTCTTCTAATATTTAGTTACCTGTGTTGGAGCATGCTGGATGTGGAGACTGAAAAATGGGGGCAAATGAGTAAAACATACAAAGCTTGATCAATGCACTACCGGTAATTGCTTTTGTATTTGTAACATCATAATCTTTTCATCTCAGAATATAGATCATATTTTGCTGATCTATGAAGTAAGCAGGTTTTTTTCTCTCTGATTTCCTGCTTCTGAATCTCTTGGATTTGTTTTCTGCGGAGTTGGCAGTCACTTTGACAAGGAAATATTGTGTTTTTACAGCTGGGCCTCGTTCCTGACAGAAGGTCAGTGCCAGCGGGATTGGCTCTTCAACCCGTATCACCGCAGGGTCTGCAAGGCAAAACTGTGAGTGGTGTATTTATCTGTAATAACAGCATTCAGTCCGTGTTCTGTGCACAACCTTCCACAGTCCTCTAACAAAATATTCACCCCCTGCTGACAACGCCACCAATCATCTCTCTGTATCTGCCATATGATGAGAATCCGATTGCAGAGTTTTCTAATTATTAGTGTGACTGCTGGATGAATTACAGAGCAAAACGTAATTATACATATTTACATGAGGATTGCCTTTTAAAGGAATCGCTAGTCTATTTTTATGTGAATAATGTTCATCTTATTGTAAAAATTCCTGTCAGCATTAACGTTTTAAATATGTGGCTCCTGTGTATAGATTGTAGCTTCATCTGTTTTGGGGGGGGGGGGGGGGGGGGAGTCATAGCTGTGTTCTACTTATTGACACTGCATAGTAATTTTGTATTCTCATTATACTATCAGCTTTCTGGGACTTAGTACAGATTATAATCTAAAGCTTGGCTATACATGGTTCGAAATTCAGCCAGTTTAGCAGGGACCAGCAGAATTTTGATCCATGTATGGGCTGGGAAGTTGTACAGAAGTCGATATTCTGATCAACTTTTGTACAGCCGCCTTGTCTTATTTTCTTTGCTCCTTTAGTGCCATTGGCTATAGCTGGCAGCACTGATCAGTGTATTTTGACAATTAGGAAGTGTCCACCATCAGAATACAGTGGCTCAGCTGAGAGGATTCCTCCATCCACATCAAGTGTGTGGACGGGGGAATGGCGTCATTTTATTTTCATTCAACCCGCTTGGGGGTGAAGATTCATCTTTAGGCTGCTTAGGGGTGGTTTATCCTGTAATTTCAGTGTCTTATTTCTCAACGCTCTATACACTGTTGGAGAATCTACTAATTTTATATATGACACGGACACATGGAAAATGTGAGTCAAATCATAATTAAATTTCAGATAGAGAAGTTATACAAATTCTTCACTAAGAACTGTGTTTATAATTGGTATGCAGATCACCCCCCAAATATTGCTGTATTTGTATATAATAATCTAATAATACAAGACATTGGCTGGATATTCATAGATCCTGGGTTATAGTCTGGTAGTGTTAAGTGATTGGATAATGACAAAGCTTTGCTAGACACGCCCCCCTTCAGTGTACCCCTATAATGCTGCTACACTGTAAAACCTCAGTATTTTGTTTGTGTTCTAAGGTAATGGATCTCTTCTCTCTTAAGGAAGTTTTTTTCTAACTAGTTTATTAGGCCCCTTTCACATTGAGGCGTTTTTCATGCGGTACAGCGCTAAAAATAGCGCTGCTATACCGCATGAAAAATCATGCCCTGTAGTGTTCAATGTGAAAGCCCGAAGGCTTTCACACTGAAGCGGTGCGCTAGCAGGAACGCTCCAAAAGTCCTGCTAGCCGCATCTTTACCGCGGTATAGGAGCGGTGTGTTCACCGCTCCTATAGCGCGCCTTCCCATTGGAATCAATGGGAAACCGCGGTAATAGCGCGGTAATACCGCCCGCAACGCGGGCGGTATTAACCCTTTTTCGGCCGCTAGCGGGGGTTAAAACCTCACCGCTAGCGCCCGAATATCGCGGTAAACACGACGGTATAGCGGCGCTACAAATAGCGCGGCTATACCGTCACCGCGGCTCCACGCCTCAATGTGAAAGGGGCCTTATTTTACTTTGGATTCTTTATTTGGCTTCTGACTGTCATTGAATTCAATAATTTGAAGCAGTGCATCCAAATTGATGCTTTCTTAAAGTGGATGTAAACCCTCATATATACCCAGTGAAGCGAACAGCCTCAAGTAATGCACAGGGATGAAGCAAATCTATCTACATAAGTTTTACATGTATATCGGCTGTCTTCAGCTTTATATACTGTTTAGAAAGTTCAGATAGTGTTAAGAGATTTTCTCTTCCTGTTCAACACTGCAGTAAAGCTTGGGCATACAGCCAAGACAGATAATTGGAGGAAAGGCACCCCCCCCCCCTCTCCTCATAGGTTGAGACTTTCAGAGCTGAACATTAAATAGTTGGGGGCTCTGCTAATCTATTTATAGCATCCTCCCCAACACAAAACTACTGCTTTTATCGTATGTGATTGAAAACTAGTCAGGAGTTATCAGGCTGATAACAGAAGAACGAAGCAGGAGACAGCTACGGGACATAGTGATTTGAATAGAGATAACAAAACACTGCATATATTTGCCCAGCTCAAATTTCTTGTCTTGTTGTCCGGGCCTCACAAAGGACATCCTGCTTCAGTATCCTTTATTGCCAGGTGGATAAGACAACTTCACTCAAGCACTTACACTGTAAATAAGACGCCTCCAGCACTCTTGCATGCTTACTTTACCAGATCGATGGGTGTTTCCTAGGTATTTTGACATCAAACCTCTGTTGCTCAGCTTTGCAAGACCACCAGCTGACCTTCAGTTCATACCTTCTCCAAGTGGAAGTCCAAGCCTTCTGCAGATTACTGAGTTGAGGCCATTGACCCATGTAATTGGTGGCCTTTTGATACAGTTTTATGCGATTTGTTGCTGACCCTCTTAATCCTTGCTTGAGGGTGTCCCAGGGTCTATGGAATATCAATTCTGTGTCCAGTATGGTACGTAAGAGGAATTTTGATTTACTTGTAAATTCCATATCTTGGTTTACAGCACAGGACACAGGCCATCATTCCCTCTGTTCTTGTGTTACTATGCATTGCTCTAAAAACCTAAGAGCCCATTCACACCTGAGCGGCAAAACGCCTGTCGCGCGACGCTCGTGCCGCTGGAGGGGAAATTTCCCATTCATGTCTATAGAGATGGTTCACATCTCTGAGACGCCGAACGCCTGTCGCCTGAAAAAAAGTCCCGGACCCTTTTTTTCAAGCGACATTGGCGTTCGCCCATAGACATGAATGGGAAGATTTGTAAAAAAAATAAAATAAAAAAATAAATAAATCGAAGCGCGGCAAGTAAAGCCGCGTATGCGGCGTTACTTGCCGCTCAGGTGTGAATGCAGCCTAAAGGTACTAACCTATAACCCAGGGCCTATGAATACCCAGCCTGTACTATACTTCCAAGATATGGAATTTATAGACAAGCCAATATTCCTTGGTTCAATTATACAATTGGTGTGGCCACGTCTTATCGTGTCCACATTTTGCAGTCGGTTATAGGAAAGTCTGATATGACCACTCAAGGAGTCAATGTATAACAGAGATCATTGGATGCCACTATCTGTAATCCACTGAACGTTGCAGCCTGCAATATGAGTCGTTTATAAAATGCAGACTGATTTCTGTGGAGCCTTCAGTGCTCTAGGGAGTTCTTTCTACGTAAAACTGCAGATTCATTCATAATTCATTGGAATGAACAATGATTTCCTTGCTTCAGAGTCTCAAAGCAAGTAGAGCTTGTGTTATTTTGTCATGCAAATGCTCTACTGCATAAATATGACACTGCTTCTAACCACTGAATGGTTGCAGTAAGGCTATACCAATGCTTTATAAATGAGGCTCAAAGTGATTCTTTAGCTCTGTACAGTGATTGGTCATAACTTCATAGCTTACAAGCCTCTTGTTCGTTCAGGGCTGGACATATACTTTAGGCCAGGTAGCCAGTCTGTGGTAACTGAAAGTGTTTTTGGGCCTTTTTTATTACTCTCAGCATAGTCTCCTTAACTGATAGGCTATTAAGGCTATTCCAATGCTTTGTAAATAGGGCTCAGTGGGAAGACTGACTTCTGAATATTAAAGGAATTGCCTAAGGATTCTTAGAGTAGATGGTCTCTCATGTTTGTCTTTAAAGAATATGAAAAATGGGTTTTCAATTTTGTAGAACTTAATATAATACTACAGACATGATGTATTAAAGG
The DNA here is from genome assembly GCA_029574335.1 of Rana kukunoris. Lineage (NCBI taxonomy): Eukaryota > Metazoa > Chordata > Amphibia > Anura > Ranidae > Rana > Rana kukunoris. The sequence continues at coordinate 422,792,159 of CM056051.1, read as the reverse complement.
GTCACTAAAGGAAAAAAACATTGTTGCTGAAATGACTGTTTACAGGGTATGGAGACATAAAAGTTAACTGATTCCTTTTCAAAATGATTCAAAATAGATAAAAATCAATCATATAATGTGCCTGCAGGTTAGTTTAACTTTTGAACTGTCTTCATGTTTCTGTGAAGTAGAAATAGACACACAGAACAAAAACAAACAAATCCAGGGCAGTGTTTTGTTTTTAAAATGAATCTGAATGGTCCTGGGAAGTTTTAGACACACAGTAATGACAGCTTAAACCATCGTGAGAAAGCTCCCAGCACTGTGGTTATAAGGAAACAGACAAGCAGGAAGTGTGGAGAACAGAGCAGGATTACAGCAACTTCAAAGCAAAAACGAACAATAAGTACATGAAACCAGTACTGCAGTAAGGTAAAGGAAGCTATTTAGCTAAAAAAAAAAATTCCTTTAGTGATGCTGTAGTGTGTGCGTGGAATTCTCTGACCGCCAATAAGACCTGCCTTTTATCTGCTTGTGGACTAATAAAGGAGATATCTTAATTGTACATCACAGGAAAACCTATTAATTCATGACCACTTAGGTTATACTGCAACCTTCAGGCGAATGGACACTAGTCTAGTATCTTTAGGCGATGGATGTTCCTACAGATTTGTCTCTGAAGATTTCTTACCGTGGGTTTAGTCCTATGCTTCAGGCCTATTCCTGACACCTTTGATTGTGCAGGGGAGGACTTTATCTGGATCAATCGTTACACTCAGCAGTTTAAGGGGGAGTGTGCCAAGTCATGTTTCTTTTCTTGGTAAAAGCCTTTGTACACAGGGTGTCATGCAAATTGTTCGGCTTGTGCAACTCCCTTGTCTTCTTGGGACCTTTACTTGGCCTGCAGACATCTCATTTTGAACCTTTTTAGTTGCCATAACCTCAGCTCTCAGGGTCTCAGATCAATTGTATCTGCAACAGGATGGTGCACACTAAAATGCACAGTCTTTATTAGGCAGGGACAAGTTCTATTCCAACATGTTTTGCATTAGGCACAGGGCTTTCTAAACAAATGACACCATTTAAAAAAAAAAAAAAAGGAAGATTTGCATGTCTGTGTGTGGCTTTCCTGTTGCCTGCTCTAGTTGGAGACAAGCTGAGTCGGCCCTGAGATGAGATTGTGGAGTGTGGATCCTGATCTGGCCTGGAGTGACATGTGAAATATTTTTCACATGGTCTCAGAGTTGGGTGAAGTTTCCTCCAAGGAGCTCTTTCCTGTTCTTTGTTCCACCTCAATCAAAACTTTGTGTTGCCATTTTATTTCCCCTAATTCTAAACATCTTGAGGAAAAGGTGCTTCACCTTCAGATGATATTTGAGCTGTTTAAACTTATCAGAGGTCTTAAAGGGGTTGTAAAGTTAAATGTTTTTTCACCTTAATGAAAGTCCCACCTCGAAAGTCCCGCGCGCGTCCCCGTGATCCTCTTCGGTTCCCAGCCTGGCCGTTGATTGGCTAGACTGGATGGATTAATGGCAGCGCAGCCATTGGCTGGCGCTGCAGTCAACCACAGCGGATGACGCGCCGCGCCGGGGGCAGGGCCCGTGTGATAGTTGGCGGCTATGCCCGCCGCTGTATCACGGGTGCGCGCCCACAAAAGCTTTCCACCATGTGAGCTTGCATGAAGGTGGAAAGCTCTTGCGAGGAGGAGCCGAGACAGCCGCCGAGGGACCCCAGAAGACGGGGTTCAGGGACACGTATGACATGTTTGTTATTTTACAAAAAAAAAAAATGTTTACTTTAGTGTTACTTTAAGCTTTGTTTCATAAGTCTAATTCACTGTATGTTCTGCCTGAGGATCTTTGAAGATCTACCAGGTAGATGTTCACATCTCGGTGGACATCAACTTTTGAGCAGAAGGTCTTGCAGGTGGCTTGGTAGTGGGTTTCGCCATCTTTTTTTTTTTAGGCATTGGGCATGCATCCTGTGATGTACAATTTAAGAAATCTCCTTCCTGGGCAGCTAAAAGTTGATTTCTGTATGGCTAATGTCATGGAAAGTTGGCTGTATGCAGAGCACATCTCCTGTCATAATAATAAGCACACATTTTGTCTAATAATATAATGCATCTTACCAATCATTCGATTTCCCAGTCATCCAAGTAAAGAGACATCACCATCCTAAGTTCTCGGCTCTGCCAGCATGACTGATTAACAAAAGCTTTCCCAAACAGGAAGTGATGGCTCTAGCAGCCAATCACATGTTCCATGAGAAGTGAGGTCACAGGGTGTGACCTCCACACAGGAAATTACCATATATGGCTATCCTTCAACAGGATGTATTTAATACAGCTAAAGGATACATGAATAATACAACAAAAGAAGGTGGTGTCTTCACAGACCGCCAATCAGACATTTGTATTCTTTTAAATGAACCAATTACAGACATGTATACATTCAAATAGACAAGCAGCGACATGTTCTAACCAACTAAATGCTTCCAATGACGCAAACCATACTCATACCATTGTTGCATAGTTATGCTATAGTTTCCATGTACGCAGATCTGTTCGCTCGGAGTCATTAATGCAGTCTACAAGAGGTGGCCAGTCCCTTGGTGAAGCACAAATTAACATCCCTAAAAGAGCGAGCATATCTGCTGTATCCACAGGAAGGTTTTTACGCAAATGGTCTTCCACCAAGTGCGAATACACTCACATGAGCACATTACAGCAAAACTGACACTGGGGGACATCTGACAACATACATTAATAAACAAGAAGTTCTACAAACTGCAACTTATTTCATCATGTCTGTAGTTATAAAGTAAGTCTCTTCAAACCTGCAAATCTGATTACAGTAAGGAGAGAAATGACCGGTCATCTAATCTAAGCCTGCTGAGACAGTCCCTTTTAATATTCAGAAAACAGCCCATCAGTTGAGGAGCCTAAGCTGAAAGCATTACAAAAGGCTCAAAAACATTAACGGTCAACGACCACAGACTGGCTAACTTGCTCCAAGTATATGCCCAGCCTTGAACTAACAAGAGACTGGCAAGAAAATAATTTTACAGGTAAACCAAAAATAGAATTTCCAGCTGCTGCATTGTTTTCCCTAGGATATATTCACTGAGCGAATGGTAAAGCCTATATAGCCCAAGACGCACCCGATTATAGCAGGTGAAATTCCAATCAGAGCTGTGTATGACCACTCCTTTTGTACAATGTTGTATGTACCAATCAGATTTTTCCTGTGTGTGTGTGTGTGTGTGTGTGTGTGTGAATAAATCGGAAAAGCCTGACTGGCTACCAGAGAAGCCCAGGGCTCTTTTTACATTTTAAAGCGGACCAATGAATATTTTGTAAAGAGTCATGTGAATTAGGGGAATCCTTCAGACCATATGTGTCATTACTTCCTGTTTCCGGGCCAGGCTAAGAAAGGGGAGGAGATGACTGAGAACTTCACCATAACCGTTCACATAAATGGGGGTGTCCATGTCTGACCCAGCGATTTGCATCCCCATAAGGCTGCTTTCACACTGGGGCTACGGGTCAGTTAGCAGTAAAGCGCCGCTAGTTTTAGCGGCGCTTTGCCATTGTTTTAGTGGCGCTAGCGGGGAGCTTTTTTAACCCCTGCTAGCAGCCGAAGAAGGGGTTAAACCTGCCCATGTTGTGCCGCTTTCGGAAACACTGCCAACTTATTCCAATGGGCAGGGGCCATGTAGGAGGTCTTTATAAAGTGCTTCTACACCGCCCCAAAGATGCTGCTTGCAGGACTTGTTTCCCATCCCGCAAGTGCACCGCCCCAGTGTGAAAGCACTTGGTGGAGAATCTCTTGTTGGCAAGAAGAGAGGGTAAGACGTTTCTTGTAGTTTGGTGACCAGGTTTGCACACATCTCAGGAGAAATTTTGGTCCACTTTTCTTTACAGATCTTCTTGGTTTCTTGGCTGTCTCTTGGCAAATCAAAGTTTTAGCTCCCTCCATAAATTTTCTATATGATTAAGGTCTGGAGACTGACTAGGCCACTCCACTACCTTAATGTGCTTCTTCTGAAGCCACTCCTGTGTTGCCATAGCCGTATGTTTTGGTACATTGTCATTTTCCTCTAAGTATGTTGGCTTTCAGAGATATTGGTGCAGGATGCTGAGCAGCTTTTTTTTTTTTTTTTTAAGCACACACTTTGTTAGTAGTAATGCAGTGTGTATTGAAAAGATCACCCCCTTTTACAATAATCACATCTAAAATGAAGACAGTCACAGTTTTTGTTTTATCCAGCTGTATTTACTAGTGCAACGTATAACATCCTGTGAAATATGAAGTGAAAGATATAACCCCAACATGCCAAAAAATCAGAAGCACTAAGTTGTAAAATGCATCACCCCCCTTATGTCTGTATCTTGTTGAGGGAAACCTGCTGCCCCTCTGCCAAAAAGTTGTCAATGGGAAGAAGGTTTACCTTCCAACAGGACAATGACCCAAAGCACGCAGCAAAAAATACCACACAGTGGTTGAAGGAGAAAACGGTGAATGTCTTTGCATGGCCTAGTCATGGGCCAGACTTAAACCACATTGAAAAACCTGTGGAGTGACTTGAAAACTGCAGTCCACAAACGGTCACCATGAAATTTAACTGAACTTGAGAAGTTCTGCAAAGAAGAGTGGGGGAATATTGCAAAGTCTAGATGTGCAAAGTAGAGACATATTCCAACAGACTGAAGGCTGTAATTAATGCAAAAGTTGGTCCAACAAAATACTGACATAAGCGGGTGATATTTTTTCCAACTCTGCGATTCGTTTTTTATTTATTTTTTGCGTGGTGTTCCCCCTCCAAATCTATACCAGACCCAAAGTTTTGCCACTCTACAGGCGCATTAAAGGGGACCCCCCAGGCCCTATATTTAAAGGAATGTTTCTTTCTTTTTTTTATTGTTGCACTTTAAGCATAATTAAAATCACTGCTCCTGAAAAAACAATTGTTTCTTTTATTTATTTCTGTCCAAGGGCAGTACCCAGACTCCTTTTATTGCCAATTACTTGTATATAAGCCTTTAAAATGGGCACTTTTGATTTTTCCAGTTCGGCTCTCATAGTCGAACCCCACTTCAGTGGGGTTCGCTGTTCGGGTTAGAACATTTAACTTGTTCAGGAGTTTTACTGCAAAGAACAAGGGGGTGTACAGCCCACCCCCACTGAAACTGTACTTGGCGAAAGATGTTATTACCAGTTATGTTTAAGAGCCCAGCTTTGCACAAAGACCTATCGTATGTGATCTGCCATTGGTTCCTGTAACATTTTGTTTATTTTCTGGCTTTTCCCCTCACTCTCCAGCCAGAGGAGCTGACGCTCTTGCTCATCAAACTACGGAGGCAACAGGCAGAACTGAGCAGTATCCGGGAACATACACTAACACAGTTGCTGCACCTAAAGCAGGCGTGTAGCCCCCAGGTCAGCTGCATGTATCACCCACCCATCATACATGTATTGTGACACGTGTTTTCCTCTCTGTGATTGCTGATGTAATCACCCCCACATCATCCTGCATGTCCCATTCTATCACATGGTGAAAGGTCTGAGTTTTGGGGTCATTTGTGTCGGTGATGGACGTGTTCTTTGTGTTTTTTGTCTAGTGTCATCTTTTGTGTCTGAGGGTGGGATGGAGAAGGTTGTGTGGTAATACTTTTAGGGCTGATTCATTAAAGCAGAACTCCAGGCAGACACAAAAGGCTTTAGTTAATCCTGCACTGATACAACATTTAATTGGTGTTTTTTTTTTCTTAATTACATGCAGTGTCTGAATATGACTTGGTATCAGCAGTCCGTATATAGTAAAGCTTACACCAGGACCAAACGGGTTTACTGCAGTGCTCCTGGGCTAACAGGGGACATGTTGATAGGAGTAGATGGCAGTAAAAGGATTTTTTCAGTTTTCTGCTTCTCTTTTCACTGGACATTCAAAGGGTGGTCAAACAGCAGCAAACATGGTTTTCTGCCCTGCCAGACAGGGCTTTGATGTGTAGCGGAGCTGTGTAGATCTCAGTACTAGGTGTACAGAAATATTTTGGCTGTTAAAAAATTTATATAAATGAAGCTCTTTTATCTGTGTATTTAGCTTTTTGCCTGGAGCTTTGCTTTAAAATTGGAGAAAATAAAATGAACACAAATGTGGAGTTTTTGCAGGTAGCTATCACACAGCATTTGTCACTATGGGTAACAACTCCACTTCTCTGCTCATATTTTTCTTTGTAGTGTTGGTGTGTTAGCTTGTATATTTTTCTGGGATGAGGTTGTGCTGTATTCTGGTGTGTGTGTGTGTGTGTGTGTGTGTCAGAAATGAGACTGTGCTGCAATCTGACTCCAGAGTGTATGTGTACAAGGGTTGAAACTGTGCATTAATCAGGCTTTGGAATGTGCATATACTAGGGTTATGCTTTGTTTTAAAGCGGCTCCTGAGTGTGTATGGATCAGGGATGAGGCTGTGCTTTGTTTAGGTGGGCCAGAGTGAGGTGTTGGGCTGTGTTGTGTTTTGGCTGTGGAGTGTGTATGTACCAGGGCAATGAGTCTGTTACCTGGCCCTCACATGCATACATTTTAGCTGTACAGGAGACAGGAATTGTAGATATGCCTTGGGTTGGGCCCAGATGAGCAGGGGGGTTCAGGGGTTCAGTGTTGTGCCCAGAGGAGCAGCAGGTTTCAGTGTTGGAGCAGATGTGCAGGGAGCTACAGTGGTGGGGCAGATGAGAAAAGGGTGTATATTGATGGGGCAGGTGAGCAGGGGGTTACAGTGGTGGGACACAAGTGCAAGGGGGTACATTGATGGGGCAGATGTGCAGGAAGGGATGAGAAGGGGGTTTTTGGTGGGACAGAAAAGAAGGGGGTTACAGTGATGGGGCAGAGGAGAAAGAAGGTTCATTGGTGGGACAGATGATTAGGGGGTTACATCGGTGGAACACATGAACGGGACAGATGAGCAGATGGTTCAGCGGTGAGATAGAGCATGGGGGTTCAGCGGTGGAGCAGATGTGCAGGGGGTTACAGTGGTGGGACAGATGTGCAAAGTTCAGTGTTAGGACAAATGAGAAGATGGTTCAGCGGTGAGATAGAAGAGCATGGGGGTTCAGCGGTGGAGCAGATGTGCAGGGGGTTACAGTGGTGGGACAGATGTGCAGGGGGTACAGTGGTAGGGGAGATGAGAAAGCGGGTTACAGTGGTGGGACAGATGAGCAGACAAGTTCAGTGTTGGGACAAATTAGACAATGGTTCCGCGGTAAGATAGAAGAGCATGGGGTTACAGTGGTGGAGCAGATGTGCAGAGGGTTACAGTAGTGAGAAAGAGCAGGGTGGGACAGAAGAGCAGGGGCTTACAGTGGTGGGGCAGATGTGCAGGGGGGCTTACAGTGGTGGGGCAGATGTGCAGGGGGGTTTACAGTGGTGGGGCAGATGTGCAGGGGGGTTTACAGTGGTGGGGCAGATGTGCAGGGGGCTTACAGTGGTGGGGCAGATGTGCAGGGGGCTTACAGTGGTGGGGCAGATGTGCAGGGGGCTTACAGTGGTGGGGCAGATGTGCAGGGGCTTACAGTGGTGGGGCAGATGTGCAGGGGGCTTACAGTGGTGGGGCAGATGTGCAGGGGGCTTACAGTGGTGGGGCAGATGTGCAGGGGCTTACAGTGGTGGGGCAGATGTGCAGGGGGCTTACAGTGGTGGGGCAGATGTGCAGGGGGCTTACAGTGGTGGGGCAGATGTGCAGGGGGCTTACAGTGGTGGGGCAGATGAGCAGAGGGGTTACAGTGGTGGGACAAATTAGAAAATGGTTAGAAAAGCATGGGGTTACAGTGGTGGAGCAGATGTGCAGAGGGTTACATTGGTGAGAAAGAAGAGAAGGGTGGTACAGGGGTGGGACAGAAGAGCAGGGTGGGGCAGATGTGCAGGGGCTTACAGTGGTGGGACAGATGTGCAGGGGGCTTACAGTGGTGGGACAGATGAGCAGGGGGGTTACAGTGGTGGGACAGATGAGCAGGGGGGTTACAGTGGTGGGACAGATGAGCAGGGGGGTTACAGTGGTGGGACAGATGTGCAGGGGTACAGTGGTAGGGGAGATGAGAAAGCGGGTTACAGTGGTGGGACAGATGAGCAGACAAGTTCAGTGTTGGGACAAATTAGACAATGGTTCCGCGGTAAGATAGAAGAGCATGGGGTTACAGTGGTGGAGCAGATGTGCAGAGGGTTACAGTAGTGAGAAAGAGCAGGGTGGTACAGTGGTGGGGCAGATGTGCAGGGTGGTACAGTGGTGGGGCAGATGTGCAGGGGGGCTTACAGTGGTGGGGCAGATGTGCAGGGGGGTTTACAGTGGTGGGGCAGATGTGCAGGGGGGTTTACAGTGGTGGGGCAGATGTGCAGGGGGGGTTTACAGTGGTGGGGCAGATGTGCAGGGGGGTTTACAGTGGTGGGGCAGATGTGCTGGGGGCTTACAGTGGTGGGGCAGATGTGCAGGGGGCTTACAGTGGTGGGGCAGATGTGCAGGGGGCTTACAGTGGTGGGGCAGATGTGCAGGGGGCTTACAGTGGTGGGGGCAGATGTGCAGGGGGCTTACAGTGGTGGGGGCAGAGATGTGCATGGGGGCTTACATGGTGGGGCAGATGTGCAGGGGGCTTACAGTGGTGGGCAGATGTGCAGGGGGCTTACAGTGGTGGGGCAGATGGTGCAGGGGGCCTTACAGTGGTGGGGCAGATGCCTTAGCAGTGGTGGGGTTAAGTTACAGATGTGCAGGGGGCACAGAGATTACAGTGGTGGGGCAGATGAGCAGGGGGGTTACAGTGGGTGGGACACAGAGATGAGCCAGTGGTGGGTTACCAGTGGTGGGACAGATGAGCAGGGGGGTTACAGTGGTGGGTCAGATGAGCAGAATTGCAGACAAGGTTCAGTGTTGGCAGAACAAATTAGACAATGGTTCCGCGGTAAGTGGGTAGAAGAGCATGGGGTTACAGTGGGTGGGAGCAGGGGGTATGTGGCAGAGAGGGTTACAGTAGTGAGAAAGAGCAGGGCCAGTGGTACAGGGGAACATGGTTGGGACAGAAGAGGCAGGGTGGGGCAGATGTGGAGCAGGGGCTTACAGTGGTGGGGCAGATTACAGTGCAGTGGGGCAGATGGGGGGGCTTACAGAGGAGTGGTGGGGCAGATGTGCAGGGGGCTTACAGTGGGTGGGGCAGATGTGCAGGGGGCTTACAGTGGTGGGGCAGATGTGCAGGGGGCTTGACAGTGGTGGGGCAGATGTGCAGGGGGCTTACAGTGGTGGGGCAGATGTGCAGGGGGCTTACAGTGGGTGGGGCAGATGTTGCAGATGGGGGCTTACAGTGGTGGGGCAGATGTGGCAGGGGGCTTACAGTGGTGGGTGCAGATGTGCAGGGGGCTTACAGTGGTGGGGCAGATGTGCAGGGGGCTTACAGTGGTGGGGCAGATGTGCAGGGGGCTTACAGTGGTGGGGCAGATGTGCAGGGGGCTTACAGTGGTGGGGCAGATGTGCAGGGGGCTTACAGTGGTGGGGCAGATGTGCAGAGGGGTTACAGTGGTGGGACAAATTAGAAAATGGTTAGAAAAGCATGGGGTTACAGTGGTGGAGCAGATGTGCAGAGGGTTACATTGGTGAGAAAGAAGAGAAGGGTGGTACAGGGGTGGGACAGAAGAGCAGGGTGGGGCAGATGTGCAGGGGCTTACAGTGGTGGGACAGATGAGCAGGGGGGTTACAGTGGTGGGACAGATGAGCAGGGGGGTTACAGTGGTGGGACAGATGAGCAGGGGGGTCACAGTGAAGGTGCATGAATTGGGGCTGATCTGAGGCATGGAGTTGCAGGAATTGGGGCTGACTTGAGTGACACATGAGAGTGCAGGATGGTAATTTCTTACTACTAAAGTAGTTTACAGCATTTACTTTATAAAAATTCATTTTCGTGATTGAGAGTTTGAAGGTGAATTTTTTCTTGTTATAAAATCGGCATGCTCAATTGCTTTGAAAACATTTCGACACACTGTGATCAAAATGTTGCCTACCCCTGATATAGTATGTATGTAGGAGGGTTATATTTATCTATAACAATGTGGGGGGGGGGGGTCATTGATTTATGATATGTAAACATTAGGATTAAATTGCGACTGTAAAATTGGCCATTACCATGGCTATACTTATACTGAATCCTCCAAGAAAAACTTGGCTTGAAATCAACCTTCCCCCTCCCTGATGAAGGCAGGAGACCAATGATGGAGCGCATTGGGTGGAGCTGGGTGATATCAGATGCAAATACTGGAAGTACGTCTCTGGTACATTTTTTACTGTGGTGCACCAGATGCCAAAGCTGTGGGCAGAAGGAAATATCCAGCCTCTTTAAAGGAGAACATGTTACATATGAAATTGGTGGAGCAGAGTAATTGAGAGTGGAAGTGACCTGGAGCCCATCTTTTTTCCCCATTAGGGGTGACTTGTGGTAGATTTATATTTGCAATATGGGTCTATAGGTTCAATGGTCAAGGTGAGTACTGCCCTCTCTCCCAAATCGCAGCAAAACGTGTGATGCACATTTGGGTGCCATTATTTTTAATGGCACCACAAATGCCATGTGATTCTGTTGCAATTGTCACACAGCAAAATGCAAGAGCTTCTTTTGAGTGCTGAACATGCTTGGCATTGACGTGGATGGGTTGCCCTAAACACACTCCACGCTGGGGTAAATCTCACTTTGAAAATCGCTAACTGGAAAGCTTGTTCCTACTACCCAATATCTGGGGTCTTATGGCTTCTTGAAAAGTTATGATTGTCAACACACTAATTGATGGGATGCAGCCTTGTCTTTGCCAAGCCCCTATGTTCATTTAAAGGGTTGGCTAAGTTTAAAAAAAAAAAAAAAAAATATTCCTATATACACATTAAGTATTTTGAAGCCCTCCCCTTTATTTGTTTTTTCAGGTCCAGCCCTGCAATTGCTTCCATGTTTACTTGCTAGACTATTGCCAATGAGACGAACCAAATGAACAGACCATACAAATTATAACCTTGAACAATTGCAGCTGATATCTTCAATCTATATTTTTTGGATGCTTTAGAAAAAAAAAGCTGGCAGTGCTGCGAGTTAGGGTGAATCCTGAGCACTTTGCGTGGCCTGAGTAGTCCCTCTGCAGCAGCTGTAAGACGGCAAAGGTGATGGTCCACTTTGCCCAGTTTCACTTCAGGACTCTTCAACTCCTCATTCTCCTTTTGTGAAACAAGCAGATCCACTCTCTGGACTGTCCTTTGTGACTATCCCATCAAACAAAGCTGTCCCTAGCATGGTTGATCTCCAACCCTATTGTTGGGGAAGCCATTCCTTCTGCTTTGGAAGGTGGTGGGTGGCGGCTTCTTAATTGCTCAGGGGACCTGGTCCCCAACAGTCTTGACTCCCCATCAGCATTCTGGAACCAAGCCATTAAATTGTCTGTACATGTCTATGTTGGAACCTACTTCTGCAAGTCCACCCAGTGAGGGTAGTCTGACCATGCCATAGCTATGACATACATTAACTATTGAGAGGGGCACCAGAAATCAATCTACTCTGAGAGAAAGATTCTCGCTGGTTCTCGCTGTACTCTAGAGACTCCCTTTCCTTTTACCTTTCCTTTTAAGCCAATTGGAGATATCCCTTTGGGAGACTCCAAATGTAAGAATGTCTCTTTCTGAGATGGGAGCCTTTTTGTAGTATTGCACATGGACAAGGTTGTCTTTGAGACCTAGACCTTCCTTTCTGCCCAAGGTGATCTTGCTTCCATTTCAAAGAGGATATTGGCCTTCTCTGCATCCTAAACAAGCCAAGGAAATTTTCTAACACTGCCTAGACCTTTTAGGACCTACCTGGCAGCCACGGCTTCTATTCACCAGTCCCTTTTTTGTTCTCTTTTCTTTCTCTCAAAAAGGACATTCTGTCCATAGTTTATGAATACAAGTCCTGTACTGTACAATTAAGATACCATTTTGGTTTACCTGTAAATTCCTTATCTCGGAGTATAGTCCAGGACACAGGACCCCCCCCCCCCCCCCCCGTCTCTGGATGTCACTTCTTATTGCTTGTTAAGGCAGGCCATACACAGTGTTCCTGCTGATCGGCCGACATTCGAATAGTGCATGGCCGGCCTAAAAAACTGCAATTTTACAGAGTCGGAGGAAAGGTGGTTATATGTATGTGCCCCATGGGCGGCTCTAACAAAGGTTTTGCCAGTGTCCAATCATTTAAAGTTAGAAGACGTATAGCCCTTAGTCTATGAAAAACAAGTTCTGTACTGTACTCCAAGGAATTTATGGGCCAGTCAAAATTCCCTTTTTTTTTTACCAGGGATGTTATGCTTTTTTTCTGGCTTCAGTGTGTCCGTGTACCAGAAAAAAGGCTGTGTTGTGTTCTGGCTCCAGCGTGTGTATGTACTAGGAATGTGGCTATGGAAAGTGTATGTACCGGGGATGTTATTGTGTTGTGTTCTGGCTTTGGAGTATATTTGTACCAGGGATGATGAGCTTTGTTCTGGATCCTGAGTGTATGTGTACCATTAATGAGGCAATGTTGTGCTCTTGCTCCAAAGTGTGTATGTACCGTGGATGAGCCTATGCTGTGTTCTGACGGGGGGCGGGGGGACAGAACGCCATTAATCTTCAGAAGTTTTCATGTTCTATGTCCTCTCTTTATTCTTTAATGCGGCTGATAGAACGAAATTCTCTCACATCATCTTCAAAGGAACCTCATCTACGTGGATCACCAGGTGGGATTTGGAAGTTTTTCTGTATATTTGCTGGAGTTAATATTACATTCTGTGACCCAGAACTGAACCGCAATGCTGCCTGAGCAGAATTCTCAAACGTTCTCCAAGATACAAACGAGTGTCTAGAAGGGAAGATTGGACTTATCATTTTATTAATTTAGCGTGTGTTCTGTATCATTTTATTGTTACGAGAGGGTATGTTGGGAGTGTAAACAAAGACAGTGATCAAATCTGAATTAAAGCTGAACTCTAGGTAAAAAAAAAAGTGAGATACAGTATGTGTGTGTGTATACATATACTTGCATACACCGTATCTCACAAAAGTGAGTACACCCCTAACATTTTTGTAAATATTTTATTATATCCCTTAATTTTTATAAATTTACTGCCCCCTTAAAATAACTTGACACACAGGCATTAATGTCTAAATCGCTGGCAACAAAAGTGAGTATACCCTTAAGTGAAAATGTCCAAATTGGCCCAAAGTGTTAATATTTTGTGTGGCCACCATTATTTTCCTTAACCCTCTTGGTCATGGAGTTCAGACTTCACAGGTTGCCACTGGAGTCCTCTTTCATTCCTCCATGATGACATCACAGAGCTGGTGGATGTTGGAGACCTTTCACTCCTCCACCTTCCATTTGAGGATGCCCCGCAGATGCTTAATAGGGTTTAGGTCTGCAGACATGATTGACCAGTCTATCTCCTTTACCCTCAGCCTCTTTAGCAAGGTAGTGGTCGTCTTTGAGGTGTGTTTGGGGTCGATATCATGTTGCAATACTGTCCTGCCGCTCAGACTCCAAAGGCGGAGGATCATGCTCTGCTTCAGTATGTCACAGTACATGTTGGCATTCATGGTTCCCTCAATAAACTGTAGCTCCCCAGTGCAGGCAGCACTCGTGCAGCCCCAGACCATAACACTCCCACCACCATGCTTAACTCACCTGGTTGCTGCAACACACGCTTGACACCATCTGAACCAAATAAGTTTATCTTGGTCTCATCAGACCACAGGACATGGTTCCAGTAATCCATGTAATCAGTCTGCTTGTCTTCAGCAAATTGTTTGTAGGCTTTTTTTGTGCATCATCTTTAGAAGAGGCTTCCTTCTGGGACGGCAGCTATGTAGACCTATTTCATGCAGTGTATGGTCTGAGCACTGACAGACTGATCCCCCCCACCCCTTCAACCTCTGCAACAATGCTGGCAGCACACAATGTCTTTCCCAAAGACAACCTCTGGATATGATGCTGAGCATGTGCACTCAACTTCTTGGTCGACCATCTTCGTATAGCCTAGGTCATCTTTATGTAGAGCAAAAAAAAAAAAAAAAATCAGATCCTCAGAGTTCTTTGCCATAAGGTGCCATGTTGAACTTCCAGTATAAGAGAATGGGATCAATAACACCAAATCTAACACTTCTGCTCCTCATTCACACCTGAGACCTTGTAACACTAACAAGTCACATGACACTGGGGAAGGAAAATGGCCAATTGGGTATAATTTTTACTTAGGGGTGTACTCACTTTTGTTGCAAGCGGTTTAGACATTAATGGCTGTGTGTTCAGTTATTTCGAGGGGACAGCAAATTCACACTGTTATACAAGATGTACACTCACTAGTTTTCAGCACTTTGTAGCAAAGTGTAATTCCTTCAGTGTCATCACATGAAATAAAATAATACAATATTTACAAAAAGGTGAGTACTCACTTTTGTGACATACTGTGTATGTTTATATATCGGGGTGTACGCACGCGCGTGTGTGTGTATATATGTCTATGTATGTATATGCGCGTGTGTGTACACACATATACACACACACACACACACACACACACACACACACTGCCTTGCGAAAGTATTTGGCCCCCTTGAACTTTGCGACCTTTTGCCAAATTTGAGGCTTCAAACATAAAGATATAAAACTGTTAATTTTTTGTGAAGAAGCAACACGTGGGACACAATCATGAAGTGGAACAAAATGTATTGGATATTTCAAACTTTTTTAACACCTGGATATGTTTGTGAACCATTCCATTGTAGATTTTGCTTTATGTTTTGGATCATTGTCTTGTTGGAAGACAAATCTCCGTCCCAGTCTCAGGTCTTTTGCAGACTCCATCAGGTTTTCTTCCAGAATGGTCCTGTATTTGGCTCCATCCATCTTCCCATCAATTTAACCATCTTCCCTGTCCCTGCTAATGAAAAGCAGGCCCAAACCATGATGCTGCCACCACCATGTTTGACAGTGGGGATGGTGTGTTCAGGGTGATGAGCCGTGTGGCTTTTACGCCAAACATAACGTTTTGCATTGTTGCCAAAATGTTAGATTTTGGTTTCATCTGACCAGAGCACCTTCTTCCTCATGTTTGGTGTGTCTCCCAGGTGGCTTGTGGCAAACTTTAAACTAAACTACACTTTTATGGAAATCTTTAAGAAATGGCTTTCTTCTTGCCACTCTTCCATAAAGGCCAGATTTGTGCAGTATACGACTGATTGCTCTGGATGAACTGCAGAGATCTACAGCTGAGGTTGGAGACTCTGTCCATAGGACAACAATCATTCGTATACTGCACAAATCTGGCCTTTATGGAAGAGTGGCAAGAAGAAAGCAATTTCTTGAAGATATCCATAAAAAGTGTCGTTTAAAGTTTGCAGGGAAGATGGTTAAAATTGATCGGAAGATGGATGGAGCCAAATACAGGACCATTCTGGAAGAAAACCTGATGGAGTCAGCAAAAGACCTGAGACTGGGTGTCAGGGACCTACCTGTGGGCTCCGACGAGCCCCTGTTGCTCGCGCTCCGATTGCGCGCATCTGCGCGTGCACCTATCGTGCGTGCGTGCGCGCTAAGCCCATCTATCCTTTAAAAGCTCAGCAACAGCAATGACACCTTGCTGTCTGATCTGCAGCTTAGTGTCCGCAAAACCGTTGAAACCTGATATCTGTTGAAACCTGATACCTGCTTGAACCCGATACCTGTTTACCCCGTTTCTGACCCGGCTCCGTCTGACTACCTGAATACCTCTACCGACCCCTGGCTTGATCTGACTCCGCTCTGCTCTCCTGCCCATCGTTACCAGACCTGTGCCTGAACTTTGACAACGCTACCTCCGCTAAGAGTGACTTTCGGGTTATCCGCCCATCTGACCTTGTTGGCCGCATACCTGCTCCTGTCTTGCACCTAACCGGCTTGCTTCACCAGTTCCCGCTATCCGGTTCCGGTGGCCCTCCAGAGACGCTGTCTCCTACACTGCCTGTCCGCAAGATCTCCATTCCGGCCGGTCTGCTGTCATCTCCAGGCACTCTTACCCCACCGCGCTCCCGGGCTTGCTGTCCCCACTCCAGCAGCCCCTGAACCCGGGCGGTAAGAGGGGCTCCTTCCTGCATACTAGGCTCTATCCACGAGGTACGTAACACTGGGGCGGAGATTTGTCTTCCAACAAGACAATGATCCAAAACATAAAGCAAAATCTACAATGGAATGGTTCACAAATAAACATATCCAGGTGTTAGAATGGCCAAGTCAAAGTCCAGACCTGAATCCAATTGAGAATCTGTGGAAAGAACTGAAAACTGCTGTTCACAAACGCTCTCCATCCAACCTCACTGAGCTTGAGCTGTTTTGCGAGGAGGAATGGGCAAAAATTTGTCTCTCGATGTGCAAAACTGATAGACATATCCCAATCGACTTACAGCTGTAATCACAGCAAAAGGTGGCACTACAAAGTAATAACTTAAGGGGGCTGAATAATTTTGCACGCCCAATTTTTCAGTTTTTTATTTGTTAAAAAAGTTTGAAATATCCAATAAATTTCGTTCCACTTCATGACTGTGTCCCACTTGTTGATTCTTCACAAAAAGAATATATATATTCTTTTTTTTTTTCTCATCAAAAAGGCTAGAAATTGGCTTTGTTTGCATTAAGGCTGGGATCACACTGGTGTGACACAACCCCAGTACTACTTTGGATCCGATTTTGCCTGCAATTTGAATCAGAGACGCGTCCAACTTCAATGAACAGGGATCGGACTTGCCAATACCAGGCACTGTGTTTGATGTGAATCTTGAGGGGGAACGCCACGCTAAATTTTAAATAAAAATAAAAAACTGGCCGGGGTTCCCCCTCCAACAGCATACTAGGCCCTTGCGTCTGGTATGGATTTTAGGGGAAAAAACGGCGTAGGGTTCCCACCAAAAACCATACCAGACGCTTATCCAAGCACGCAGCCCGGCTGGTCAGTAAAGGGGTTGGGGACGAGTGCCTAGTATGCTCTTGGAGGGGGCACCCATGCTGGTTTTTTATTTAAAATATGGCATGGCGTTCCCCCTAAAGATCATCGGAGCATGCCAAAGTCGGAGCATGCAAAACGGCGTTCTGACTTTGACCTGACTTCAATGATAGGCTGAATTAGGATCAAAGTCGGACCAAAGTAGTACAGGGAGCAGTTTCAAAGTCTGACCAGTTAAGATGGGTCCCATAGAGAAACATTGATTTACACACATCATGAGCTCCCAATATCGGCGCGTTTGTTGCGCCAGTGTGAACCCGGCCTCTGTACCATTCTGGCAGCTGGACATGCTGCTGTCTGGATAAACTGATTAGTGGCTGCAGCAGCTGATCAAAAGAAGTTTTCCAACATGCTCCTTCAATAGAAGTCGATCAAACAATCAACTTTTGTTGAACAGCACATTGATCAAACGGGGCTAATTTTATTAAAGGAAGCTCCTGTAACAAGTTCCACACTGAAAAACTGCACAGATCTAGAAAAATACACAAAATACACCAAAATTTAAGCTAGAATACACATACCTTTTGGAATCTACACAATATTTGCTTATCCCAGAGTTTAGCTTCAGTAAAATTAACTTAAAGCGGAGTTCCACTCTTAAAACCAGTTTCTTTCATCCCATCCAGCATACTGCCGTCAGCGCCAGTATGCTGTTTTTTTTTTTTAATCCATGTACTTACTTTATAATATATCATTTAATTTTGGGCGCACCGCGGTGTATGTCGCCGCTATAAGGCGTCACGCCTTCCGGAAACAGCCGACTAGCGTTCGGCTCTTCTCGTCACCTACGCACAGACCCAGAAGCTGACTGCGCAGGCGCCGTATATAGCCGCGTCACGCCCTCCGAAAAAAGCCGAACTAGGACCGGCTATTTACGGCGCCTGCGCAGTCAGAAGAGTCGAACGCTAGTCAGCTGTTTCCGGAAGGCGTGACGCTTTATAGCGGCGACATACACCGCGGTGCGCCCAAAATTAAATGATCTATTATAAAGTAAGTACATGGATTAAAAAAAAAAAAAACAGCATGCTGACGCCAGTATGCTGGATGGGATGAAAGAAAGTGGTTTTAAGGGTGGAACTCCGCTTTAACTTTTTGTTTTACTCTCAAGAATTCAAATATTTCTATGTAAAGGGGTGTTTGTACATGATTATTTTAAGCTATAATCTTATGTAAGCCGTTTTACCTTTCTAGTTTTCTCTGCTTTTCAACCCTGCCTTTCTATCTTCCTTTTCTTAGTTTCAGTTGGCCTCTAAATCAACACAGATCTGCTCGATGCAGACCGCACAGCTGAGCTCAATTTTATAATAAAAATGAGCTCAGCTGTATCTGAACACTGACAAAAAGTAGCAAAAAAGCTACGAAGTACGTCACTTTTGTAAGAAAAACCGATGGTAGGGCATTCATATAACAATGGGACGGGCTCTGATTAGATCAGCAGGGGATTGGCCTGCTCATCACCCTGCTGATCTCAGCAGAGCGGATAAATGACAGGTCCGTTTCCACTCAGTTTATGCAGAGCAGACACAGACGGAGCCGCTTTGCTCTATGGACTGACAGGTATAAACGGACTCCATTATCTGTTTACACCAGACTGCTCTCTGATCCGATCTGCCTCCTAGATGGAGGTTGATGGATCCCCCCCCCTTTTTTTTTCTAGCCATAGGGATGAACCTGATTGGATCCTTCATGTGAATGCGTCTTTAAAGTTATCTGTTAAAAAGAAGATACTGCTGCACATTCAATGGCTTCTCCCTGATCTTTTGAGTTTTTTTTTACCTTTTTTAAGGGCCAGTTCACACCAGACGCAGTTCCGTGTGCTTTTTTTTCTGCACAAAATGCATGCACAGTGTTTTCCATGTATTCATGGATAGCAGATCTAGGCAGTTGAAAGTATAGCCCAGTTTGGTCATGGAAGTCTCATCACTTTTCTATATGTCCTCTCTTATATCTCACTGTGCTCCTCCATGTCTGACATAGATGAAAGACAATGACCCGTTAATCAGCATGGTTCACACCATGATTGAGAACTCTGCGCTTAGACCACAACTGTACCAGCAAGTAAGCCTGTGGACCTTGTTGTCATGTGTAATTCCTTCCCCCCGTAACATCATATGCTGTACCCACCTACCTGATGAAATCATAGGCTGAACCCACCTCCTTTTGTTACATCATATGCCAAACCCACTTCCCTGGTGAAATCATATGCTAAACCCATCTCCCTAATTACATCATATGCTGAACCTGCAGTACACATTTCTGGTGACATTGCTGACTCCCCCTCCCTTGTCGGGACATATACTTAATGCCACTCTCTGAGATATGTTTGACTCCACCTCTTCTGACATTACATGCTGAACCTGCTGTAACATCATGTGCCGACCTTTAGTGCTTCAGTGCCATAGTCTGCTGAACCTGCCTCTTTGGTGAAATTTTATACCAACTCCCTCTCCCTAGTGATGACACATACCAATTTCTCCCCTTGCAACTCAACAAATCAATTGCCTTCTGTCCAGCCATATAATTGACCAAATTCACCCATCTTTGACATCTGGCTTCTTACATTGATTTGTTTTCTTTTGTGACCTCCTTCCTCTACCAGGGATATTCAATTAGTGGACCTCCATTTGTTGCAGAACTCCAAGTCCCATGAGGCATAGCAAGACTCCGACAGCCACAAGCATGACATGCAGAGGCATAGGCATGACGGGACTTGTTGTTTTGCTACAGCTGGGGGTCCGCTACTTGCATATCCTTGTCCTATACCAATTTCCCTCCCTGGAGATTCCATACACGGACTCCCCTAACTCTCATAGGACCTTTGGAAGACACTCTGACCTGACTATGCCAAATTCCCTTCTGGTTTGCATTCTGACTTCTATGCTTTGCTGACTTAATCTGCTGACCCCTCCTCCTTGGGGACATCTTGTGCCATTCCCTTCCCTAATGACATCATGCACAGACTTTGGATATCTGACAAAGACTCTCCTTCCAGCAATGATTCAGTTTGCTAGTTGCTTTGTATTCCTTGTTTTTGCTCTCACCTCACAGTAGTTTCATAAACCGATTTGCCATTTCCAGTGATGTCATCTGCTGTGTCTGGTTGTGTGGCGAGAGCTCCATTATCATTTTGGCTCTCTTGTTTGGAAAGCCCGTTTCTGCTGGCAACCTGGCTGTTGGTGTTGGAATGGCTTTTGTCTGTGTCCTGCTATCACAGAGTATTGTACACTGAGCTCACACCCAGTTCTCATCTATAGTACCAATATGTGACTGGCCACTGGAAGTATTGTGGGGAGGGATGGCAGCTTCAGGCCTTCCAGCAATGTCTACACTGAGGCCCCAGTCTTTGGTGCAGTCAGGGTGCTACAAGACATCCTGAATATGTACCTTAACTACTCCCTGGATATTCATAGAGCCGAATTCTGTAAGATTCAGGAGTTTCATCAGCCCAGTGAGGAAGCCAACCGGCTCTTCTCCGGCAAGTCTTCACTGACAAGAAAAAAATCTCACGTCTGTTCAAATTAGTTCGGGATTGGTGCTGGGTGTCTGGGACTTTCCAGTACTATGGCTTCTGAATGTATCTGATGCCTTTCTGTTTCACTATTTTGTAATTCTTCTTCCTCAAGAGACAATACCATAGCTTCCAGTCTTGGGGGACCCACCAGGTGAAGAAGAGTCATGACTGAATGCGCGAAGGGATGTCACCAGCTATGAAGAGAAGTAGTTATAAAGGACAGGAAATTATCTCTTGAGACAGATTAAGTTCTTTACACTGATGAGCGGTCAAATCTCCCTAGTCTTCACTACTTTCTGACTTCTCTTTGTGACAGTTGAATCATGCAGATTGCTATTTGTCACAAGGGCGATCGCATAATTTTCCAAATGTAGCCAAGCTGGAGTCCAAATTTTTTTAGAACTTTCTAGAGGTGTCTGATTTTGGGATATAGTAAAATAAAATAAAAAATGCAGGCACCCAGGCTATACATTTATCTAGTTTCCCACCAAGTCCTGTTTTTGGCCCAGTTTACACCCAGAACCGAATTGGGGCACATTCAGAAGATCTACCATGGTACTGGTTATCCTGACTGCCTGTCAAAACAGTGTATGTGGGCTCTGCATGGAAAGTCAACACTAAGTGTATTGCCCACACCTTCACCTCTGCACTGTCATGTGTCCATCCCCTGTACATTGCATGGGAAGCCTCAATCTCTGTGTATCTATAATATTTGCTCTGCTGTTCTCTTTTCCAACCCAGATAATTTGCTGTATTATTGGAGATAATTGTGTCATATATTCTGCCGTGTAAATGGGGTTTCTCTGTAGCACATATTAATAAAATTTATCATTTTACTGTACTCATCTTATGAGTTTGCATTTGTGTTGACAGAACTGGGGCACATTCTCCAGAATCCCATGATGCACCAGTAACCCTGTAATAGCTAGCGTTCTAGATTGCGAGAGTTTCATTTGATGTATATATTTATCCATTTTGCGTGTTGCAATAATCACTCACTTCTTTTGTGAAGTTAAACGGTCTCCCGCTTTGTCTAGTGACCGACCGTCTTGTGGATTATAAAACAACTGAGCGAGCATGACACATTCTGCTGACCCCAGTAATTTGTGTGTGGTGGTAGTTTTATTCCCGGTGAAATGAATATGTTTATCTAAATGCCGTTTTAGTGTATTAGATCAATGTATGGTGTATTTGTCTGCTGGAAGGTTGGCTGAACACAGCGGGGGTGATTTTATTGCTCTTCTTTCAGCATATTTCACCACTAAATTTTACCCAAATTTTTTTTGACAGTTTGGGGTAGAAAATGTATTAAATGCTGCAGGGATAAAAACATTAATTTATATATATATATATATATATATATATATATATATATAATAAAAATCTTGGTTTTCGCCATTAAAATTTATCGATCTGTAAATTATGGATTTAGGGTGGGATAAAGCTGAACTCAGGCAGCAAGTAAATACGCAAATTAAATACATAAATTATATGGGACCTATTTTACAGTTCCCGCCAACCATTTTGCATTGCTGTTCATTGAGTCCTGAGATTTCCGTATATCTGCCACACAGCACAGCTCTATCTGCCAGGGAAGGAGACTTGATTTTTCTCTGCTGCAGTTCAGTAACACATTCAGACCTAGGCGTTTTGTCGCCCGACGCTGAAGCAGCCCTAGATACGCTGGAGGGGCGAATTAACATTGTCGGCTATGGAGATGGTTCACATCTCCACGTCGAACGCCTAAATGCCCGTACGCCTGAAGCTCAAACAAGTCCCAGACCCTTTTTTTCAGGCGTATCGGGCGTACGGGCATAGCCGACAGTGTTAATTCACCTCTTCTGAAAAAAATCAATAGGCGTTTTGTCGTCGCAAATCGCGGGGACAAAACGCCTATTGATTTGTCGCCGCAATACGCCGCTGCGGCGTACGCCCAGGTCTGAATGCAGCCTTATTTTATATCTCGTACACACAGACGGATTTTCAGAGAAAAGAAAAGTCCAACTGGCTTTTTTTCTAGGAAAATATGGACGTGTGTAGCCTCCATCTGACTTTTTTTTCCGGAAGTCCAACAGAATTTAGAGAACCTGTTCTTTTTCTTTCTGTCGGACTTCCGACTGACTCTTGCATGGTCAAAAGTACGACCGTGTACAAGGTATTAGAGGTCTTTTCCCTCCTTCAGCCTGTGACTGGACAGTGCAAAGCAGCAGACTGATGAGCTCAGCGTGCTTCTTATGCCGCGTACACACGACCGCTTTTGAGGACGTGAAAAATGCAATTTTTTAAAATGGTCATTAAAAACTATCGTGTGTAGGCTACAGAGCGTTTTTCTCAACGTGAAAAATTGCCATTAAAAATTTAGAACATGCTCTAAATTTTCTCGTCGTTTTTCACGTTGTTGTTTTTCACGTTGTTGTTTTTCACGTTGTTGTTTTTCACGACGTTGTTTTTCACGACGTTGTTTTTCACGACGTTGTTTTTCACGACGTTGTTTTTCACGACGTTGTTTTTCACGACGTTGTTTTTCACGACGTTGTTTTTCACGACGTTGTTTTTCACGACGTTGTTTTTCACGACGTTGTTTTTCACGACGTTGTTTTTCACGACGTTGTTTTTCACGTCATGAAAAACTGTCCTGTGTAGGCTTTAATGACGGGGGAAAAAAATGTACATGCTCAGAAGCAAGTTATGAGATTGGAGCACTCGTTTTGGTAAAGCTAGCGTTTGTAATGAAGATGGCACATTCATCACGCTGTAACAGACTGAAAAGCACGAGGACTGAAAAGCGCGAATCGTCTCTCACCAAACTTTTACTAACACTAAATCATTAAAAGCAGCCCCAAGGGTGGCGCCATCTGAATGGAACTTCCCCTTTATAGTGCCATCGTACGTGTTGTACGTCACCACGCTTTGCTCAAGCTTTTTTTTTTTTTCACAAATGTGTGTATGCAAGGTGGACTTGACGAGATTCACATCGAGAAAAATTACGCTTTTTTTCTAGGACATTAAAAATGGTCGTGTATAAGCGGCTTAAGAGGAAGTAAACCCTGGCAAATTTTTTTTTCTTTTTTCAAATCTAACATTCAGTAGCTCATTAAAGGGGTTGTAAAGGTTTGTTTTTTATTTTCTAAATAGGTTACTTTAAGCTAGTGCATTTTTGGTTCACTTACCTTTTCCTTAGATTTCCCTTCTAAATGTTTTTTTTTCTTTGTCTGATTTTCTCACTTCCTGTTTTTCCTCAGTAAGGTGTTCAGTAAGCTGTTCTAAATGACTTTCCACCGCTTGGATGATGGTGGAAAGCTTACTGAGGAGAAACAGGAAGTGAGAAATTCAAGGAACCAATTTAGAAAATAAAAGACAAACCTTAACAACCCCTTTTAAAAGTCATAATCGATAGAAATCGCCCCTAAACGAGGTCTGCATGTACCTTATGTTTTTCTTCTCTTGATTTCCGGGTAATGACTGTGCCATTTTTAGTGCCGTTTGCAGAATCTATTGCCTACGTCACTTCCACCCTTACGGTGTTTGCCTTAGAAAATCTTGCACATGCACTGTAGCGCCCTACTCAAGCCTCGATGTGTGACATTTTATTCAGTCACAAGGGAGAGTGTCAGACATGAATCATTGCAGCATCGCGAGACTTCCCCTCTGTGCCGTTCAGAGGGGAGTCTCACTCACAGTAATTTCCCTACAAACAGCACAGTTTACATGCTGTTAATTAAAGAGCATACTGCGCAATCATGCATGACGTCATTGACGATTAAAAGACGTTTTACACTGAAACTACACCAGTAAGTGCACTTTCACAGGCAGCGTTCAGCTCCCTGTGTTATCTGCTAAGGTTATCTTCACTCTAAAGGTTTACAACCACTTTAATAATGCATGATCTTTGCAGCACCATTTATTGGCTCCTGGTGCTGCCCTTTCCCCTCCCAGTCTGAGCTGTGCTGTACAGGGAGTGAAAGACTTATGCCAGTTTTAGATTCAGGTACTTGTACCAGTTCAATTTAAAAGACAATGCCTAATGTGATAACACATCTGCATGGATTTTTTTTGTTTGTTTTGTTTTTTCTATCTACAGCTTTAAATTATCTGCAACATTTCTACACAACATCATAAATCACAAAATGTGATAAATTGGTGAAATCGATCTAAAAAATGAAATTGGGGAAAACCGTTTTATAAACGTGGGGATTACTGGAAACCCATTTTTAATGGGAGAAGAGCAATGATGACTATTTTAATATATTGGCCTCTGTGTGTTTCTTAATTGCAAAACGATTCCAGATGTTTCACCTTGGAGTAAAATTTCCCAATTCATTGTGTTTGTGGCATTATTAAAGCACGCGCACCCAAGGGCTACCTTGTCATCGTTGGGTTCTTTATGTCGGTGATGGGCCGGGGATATTGTGGATTCTGTACACTTTTAAGCATATAAAGGCCAGAATGCTATCTCATCTCCGCTTTGCTCTCCATCCTGCTGATGTGTTTGTGTATTGGCGGTACAAGCTGTTGTCGCATTGTCATTGTGACCTTCCAGGAAAAATGTTTTGCAGTTTAGGATATGGGGGTACAGCTACACGGGACATTTGTATCACTTAATAGCATGAGATTACCCTTATTATGGCAAAAGCCTTATTGAACACTTCCAGGTATGGATGTCAATTTAGCAAATAAAGAGAAGTTAATCTCATGCTACAAAGGATCCAGGTTGTCTGTGTAGCTTGACTCTGTAGTTTTCTCCAAGTCTTACAAATGTTGTGTCCTTGCAGATGACTCAGGATGAGTGCCGGCCTTCAGCTTATAAACACAGATCCGAGGAGGCAGACGTGGATGTAAGTACTGGTACTGGGGAGGGAGTGAGTTCTTTGTTTTGAAGCGGACTTCCTGTCCCGCTTCCTTTTTCTGCCTAGGGGGGCGTCTAGGCAATCTCTTGGGATATGTGACGGGTCCCAGAAGATCGCCTATCCACTCCGAGAGCTCAGTGCGACTCACGCATTCGCAGTGCACACCCGGCCAGGAAGCCGCAAGCTGTCACGGCCGGGTGCGCACAGTTCCACTGGAGGCGCCGTCGAGAGGAGCGAGCTTCTGTTCGGCCGAATCGCTGGACCATGGGTGAGTGGCTATTTATTAACCACTTCGGGTCCGCGCCATTGACAGAATACGTCAACAGCACGGACCTGAGGCGCCGGGGTCACGTCTTTGGACGTATTTTTCTTGTAATTCCCCACGGCGCGCGGCGGGGAAAAACAGTCCCGACGCATCACCGAGGATCCGATGCGTGTACCCGGCGGCCGCGATGTCCGTCAGGTACACGCGATCGTCGGTGAGAGAGCAGGGACGTGGAGCTCTGAGTGTAAACACATTTTTATAGCACTGGTCGCTGTATAAATGTGAATGGCGCCAAAAATGTGTCAAAAGTGTCCGATGTGTCCGTCGCAATATCGCAGTCCCAATAAAAATCGCAGATCGCCGCCATTACTTGTAAAAAAAAAAATATAAAAAAAAAATCATAATTATGTCCCCTATTGTGTAGGTGCTATAACTTTTGCGCAAAGCAGTCACTTATTGTGATTTTTTTTTTTTTTTTTTTTACAAAAATACGTAGAAGAGTACGTATCGACCTTAAAGGGGTGTTCCACCCAAAAAAATGACCTTTTCTCAATCCACTCCTCACCCCCATACATGCCACATTTGGCATGTAATTTTTTTGGGGGGGGAGTGGGGGCTTCAGTAGGAGTGGGACTTCCTGTCCCACTTCCTGCTTCCGCCGAGGGGCTGGTTAGGCGATTAAGCTTAATCGCCTACACCAGCCCCCTCCCTGTAGGCGATCACATGGGACACTGACAGGTCCCATGCGATCGCCTCTCCAATCAGCGGCGAGCCGCGCCGCGCACGCATGCGCAGTACGGCTCGCGCATGCGCAGTGGGTGCCTGGTCGTGAAGCCGAAGGCTGTCACGCCTGGGTGCCCACAGTCAGGATGGAGACGCCGGCCGGGGAGGGGGGCAGAGGAGCGGAGCCCCGGTCGGCGCGTCGCTGGAACGCAGGAGCAGGTAAGTGAGTGTTTATTAAAAGCCAGCAGCTACACTTTTTGTAGCTGCTGACTTTTAATAAACACAACTTAGGGCTGGAACACCCCTTTAACTGAGAAAAAAAAATATATTAAAAAAAAAAAAAAAATGGGATATTTATTATAGCAACAAGTAAAAAATATATATATATATTTTTAAATTGTCGCTCTTTTTTTCATTATAACGCAAAAAATAAAAACTTCACGGGCGATTAAATACCACCAAAAGAAAGCTCTATTTGTGGGGAAAAAAACGACGCCAATTTTGTTTGGGTGCCACGTCGCACGACCGTGCAATTGTCAGTTAAAGCGACGCAGTGCCGGAAGCTGAAATTTCGCCTAGGTACGAAGGGGGTTTATGTGCCCAGTAAGCAAGTGGTTAAAAGTCGGCAGCTATACGTTTTGTAGCTTCTGACTTTTAATAAACTAAAAATAGCCTGCAACTCCGTTTTAAGAAGTGGAAGTTGGTAATATCCTGTTATGGGGTGTTTCTCTGCAGCAGGGATTGGATCACTTGTCAGGATAGAAGAAAAATAATTGGGGGAAAAATAGTGTTTCCCCAAAAATAAGACCTATCCTGAAAATAAGAGCTACTGTGATATTCAGGGAGGGCTGCAATATAAGCCCTACCCCGAAAATAAGCGCTAATTTAACCACTTGCCGACCAGCCGCCGTCCTACGGCGGCAGGTCGGCTCTCCTGGGCGAGAGCCCGTCATTCTACGTCGGCACTTCGGCCACTAGGGGGCGCGTGCGCACCGCCGACGGCCCGCGCGCGCCCCCCGGCGGGTACGATCGCCGCCGGGCACCCGAGATTGCTCGTTACAGAGCGGGGAACGAGAGCTCTTGTTCCTGTCAGTGGGGGAAACGCTGATTTTCTGTTCATACAATGTATGAACAGAAGATCAGTGATTTCCCCTAGCAAATCCACCCCCCCATACAGTTAAAACACAAGCAGGAACACACTTAACCCCTTCCCTGCCCCCTAGTGTTAACCCCTTCACTGCCAATGGCGTTTTTATAGTAATCCAATGCATTTTTATAGCATTGATCGCTAAAAAAATGCCAATGGTCCCAAAAATGTGTCAAGTGTCCGAAGTGTCCGCCATAAGGTCGCAGTACTGAAAAAAAACGCCTATTGCCGCCATTACTAGTAAAAAAACATTAAATAATAAAAATGCCATAAAACTACCCCCTATTTTGTAAACACTATAACTTTTGTGCAAACCAATCAATAAATGCTAATTGCGATTTTTTTTTTTTTTTTTTTTTTACGAAAAATATGTAGAAGAATACGTATAGGCCTAAACTGAAAAAAAAATTTTTTTTATATATTTTTGGGGGATATTTATTACAGAAAAAAGTAAAAAATGATTGCATTTTTTTCAAAATAGTCGCTCTATTTTTGTTTATAGCGCAAAAAATAAAAACCGCAGAGATGATCAAATACCACCAAAAGAAAGCTCTATTTGTGGGAAAAAAAGGACGCCAATTTTGTTTGGGAGCCACGTCGCACGACTGCGCAATTGTCAGTTAAAGCGACGCAGTGCCGAATCACAAAAAGTGCTCTGGTCTTTGGACAGCAATATGGTCCGGGTGGTTGAATGTGGTTAAAGTGGTTGGAATCCACGCTATTACAGTATTATGTATATAATGTGGTCTGTGTGTGTTTGTTGGCAGGGGATCTCGGCCCCCCTCTTTCTGCAATGCTCTGATCGTGAAAAAGAGGTATTTGACAGAATAAATCACAGAAACATGCACCTTTTTCATTATACTCTACTGTAATAGAGAGGATACTAGCAGTTTGCAACCACTTTTACTTCACTTCACACTGCTTATTCCTGCCAGGGGGGGAGAGAAGACCGCACAGTAAATAACAAGCCCTACCCTGAAAATAAGCCCTACTGTGTTTTTGGTTGCCAAAATTAATATAAGACGCCGGCTTATTTTCAGGGAAACACGGTACCATCAAATTCTTAAGGAAAATCCTGCTGCCCTCTTCCAGAAAGTTGTTAATGGGAAGGTTTACCTTCCAACATGACAATGACCCAACGCACACAGCAAAAATGACCACATGCTGGTTGAAAACGAAAAAAGAGATTGTGTTTGCATGGTCAAGTCAGAGATCTGACTTAAACCCCATTGAAAATCTGTGGAATAACTTGAAGACTGCAGTCCACAAACAGTGACTATCCAATTTAACTGAACTCGAGCAGTTCTGCAAAGAAGAGTGTGTAAAGTTAGTAGAGACATATTCCAACCGACTAAAGGCTGCAATTAATGCAAAAGGTGGTTCAACAAAATACTGACACAAGGCGTGATCCTTTTTCTAACTCCAGTGATTCTGTTTTTGAATGTTTTTATTTGACATTTTTTGCTTTTTTCTGCCGTGTTGGTGTTATATCTTTGACATGGAAGTTGCACAGAATAAATACAGGTGGATAAAAAAAAACTGGGTTGTTTTTCTGTACCCATTGTACATCTAAAAAATGTATTTTAATCGTACAGTACATGATACAAGTAAAGTATTTGTAGACCCTGGGTTGTAAGCTGACACCTTCAGGTCATTAGACACTGGCAAGCTTTTGAGGACACTTCCACTGGACACCTCGCCTTTACCCTACAACACTCCATGAGTCCTTCATTTTGTGCTAGTGTCCTAAGGTGATGGACCGCTTTTGCTTTATAGAGAAATTACTCTTGGCATAAAAAGTTTTTTTTTTTTTTTTTTATGATTGAATTCTTTAGTGTACTGCCTTGAAGTGTTACTAAACCCACAACCGTAAAGTCAGTGTGTATATGCAGTAAATCATGCTTGCTATACTCACTGTGAAACCTAAGGGGTTAATCATATACATTGTGTATAAAGACTGTTTGATCCTTTCTCCCCTGATCCTCCCCTTCTTCCACAGTCCCCAATCAATCTGGATAGAAGAAGGTCCTGGACTGCCGCACTCCTTAAAACGATGTCTTTATTGTACAAGTAAAATCCCAAAAACAACCAAAGCAATGCAGTCAAAACGTGGTGAACAGGAAAAAGGTGGCTGACATTTTTACATCGTGTGACGCTTGCTCATGAGCTATGAGTAAGCATCACATGATGTGAAACATGTCGGCCACCCTTTTCTTGTTGTTCACCACGTTTTGACTGCATTGCTTTGGTTGTTTTTGGGATTTTATTTGTACAATAAAGACATCGTTTTAAGGAGTGCGGCAGTCCAGGACCTTCTTCTATCCAATGTACCTGTGCATAGCCAGCACCCTTTCGTTTAGTGGGACGGAAGCAAAGCCAAGGGATCAGCAGTTTTTAGAGTGGTATTATTTCTCTCCCCAATCCATCTCTCGATAGAACAGAGCAATAGGAGTCAGACTGCACATGCTCAGTTTGGTGTGTATTGCTAGAGAGTTGTCTTTTTTTTTTTTTTGTCTTTTTTTTTTTTTGGGAGGGTGCATGTAATCGGCACAGGGCCAATCGGCACAAGCTTAACCAGACACTGATGAAAGTCACAAGACTCCTATATAATGCTGATGAGAAACGGTATTTAGCAGTTTATATTTACTAAAATAATTGCATTTCCATATTCTGTGAATGACCAGATATAGTGAATGCAGGGTCCTGGGTTTAGTAACACTTTAAGTAGAAGCATTTCATTTGTATTGGCGCAACGACTGAGGTGGGGTCCAGGGAAAGCACCCAGTGGGCATGTCCTCAAAAGCTGTCCAGTTACCTGTAACCTGGATCTTTAAATACTTTGCCCGTACTGTACTCCAAGATATAGAATTTGCAGGCAAGTCAAAATTGCTCTTATTTGTTTTTTTCTTTTTTTTTATATAAAAATGCATCCAAAAAATATCTGTAGTCAAGGTTTGGGCTTCCTCTTAACATGAAGATATTGACAGTGTCTCTGTTGCTCAGTGTACATACTCCTATTGTCTGCTGTGAGTCCCCTACATTTCTGCTGTATTTATAGTTGTGTCCCCCTTTCAGACCAAGCTGAGCCGACTATGCGAGCAGGATAAAATGGTCCAGGCTCTGGAACAGAAGCTGCAGCAGTTACATAAAGAGAAGGTAAGAGTGCCATCTACTGGTCACAACCAGTGTTTATAGCTATCTGTGCTATCACAAATCACTATAAATCATGTACTCAAATATTTAAAAAGATAACCAATATATAAAAATGCCCTAGTGACAAAACTTATATCAATAAAGTGACACTGTGCACTGATATACTACAATGTATCATCATATATGGTAGACAGTGCTTTTTTAAGTGCTCAAAATACTGTATATGTGTTCCAGTGCACTAAAGTGCTCCATGCAAACTTCTATACTGAACAATTCATGTGCAGACATGCGTAAAATCTATGACATCTACTCCAAAACACATTGATTAAATCCAAAAACGTGGTGGTGATATCGGGTGTATTCTTGTGCTTTTCCTTCAGTATATGCGCTCCCCTTAAAGCGTGAAGCAATGAAGCTTGGTCAAAACATGCATATAAACCTCAGTGTCTGTAATGGCATCCTGGGCTGATTGCTAGCACGTTTTTCACATACATATATAACAAAGGAAACCGGGTAGTGTAATATCGTTTAAACTACTTTTTATTAATGGACAATAATCCCTTAAATAGAGTACTCAAATTTCATGGATTCTTGAGCGCACCACTCTTTAGAGACCCAAAAAAAGCTGTGACCGCTGAATTGGTTTGTCCTCTCCGTGCTGAGACATATCCTCTGTCTCCTGCCCATCCTGTCCCCTCCCCAACGCGTGTCGATGCTGGGAGTATTGCGTATGTTCCTCAGGGGGATTTGTGACAATAATTGTGTTTTATTGTTTAGAGTGTTTATAGCATGCTGGTGTCATGCAGTGGTTTTATGTTGTCGTCCTAGTACACCCTGGAACAAGCTCTGCTGTCCGCCAGCCAGGAGATCGAGATGAACACCGACAATCCAGCAGCTGTTCAGAATGTGGTGATACAAAGAGACGAGCTTCAGAATGGGCTGCTCAGTACATGTCGGGAAGTGTCCCGGGCCA
This sequence comes from Rana kukunoris, assembly GCA_029574335.1. NCBI lineage: Eukaryota > Metazoa > Chordata > Amphibia > Anura > Ranidae > Rana > Rana kukunoris. The sequence goes on along the minus strand of CM056051.1, from coordinate 422,760,507 downwards.
CCACGGTAAGGATAACGTTCCTCTGAATGTACCAGAACTCGCCATTTTGTCACCACTTTTTATATATTTTTTTTTATGTCTTGTACAATCTACTACATTGTTTGTTTCCCTTTATTAATTCAGGTCTCAGTCTGTGGTGTATCCTGTGATCCATTCACATGTCTGTTTCCCTATGCCTAAGATTTTAACACCTGTTTTTATTGCTTGGCTATTGATTTTTTCTTGTTTGCTGCATTTTGTTCAGATTTTCAAACATATAAGATTTACTGAAATATCTGCAATGCAAAAAAGACAGTCTTAAAACAGAAATGTCTGCATGTTTCACTTTCATCACAAATCTAGAAAATAAGAGGGTAATTGTTTTAGTAATATTGGTGGAGCTATACAAACTTATTTTTGACCCTGGGGACTTTGTCAATTCAGAATGACTGACTGGTTTACAACATGTATGAAACCTAATATACGGTCCTAAAATGAGGAAAACAACCCTTGACCATGGCAGTCTTCTATTTCACTACTGCCGCCATTTTGTTAAGATTGTGCTCAGTCTCACACTGTGCAGAGATTTTCCAACTTGTAGGGAAACAAAGAGCCAGCATACTGAGATGCATCATCACTGGGCTCAGGTAACTCTGCAATTAAACCTTTATACATGGAAATAGTATCTGTCACCATACTTAAAGGAAACGTGCATGAGTCACATGATATGCTGTTGCAATTGTGACTTTTAAGAAATGTCCGACAGTCGGAGCAATGCCAGGCAGGAAGGTAAGAGAATTTTAAATATGGTAGCTTTCTTTAGGCTCCATGCACACTGGCTTAAAAATCGCTGCTAATACAAGAGTTTTGTGTTTTGCCTGAAGAAGCAGCTCAATGTTAACCTATTGTGTGGGGGTTAGCACGGCAGCGGGGGGGTGTGACCCCCTGAATGAGTTCACTACACAAAAGTAGGCACAGCAAGCAGCATTGCAGGTGAAAAAACAAAGGTGTCGTTTATTTACACTATATACAATGAACAAATAACTGCAAAAAAAATATGAAAATAAATCCTTGCCAACTTGGCCACTTCCTACACATGCTGGTTCCCTAGCTGTCAACTAGGTGCTGCTCCCAGCACATATCTCTCTGTTTTAGAGGTTTGCCACACGGGACAGAAATCAAGCTCCCCAGTCTACACAGAACTGGTTCCAGGATGGAGCAACTCCCTAAGCAGGCAGGGAAATTCCACCAAAAGTGGAGTTATCCTTTAGGTTTCACCCTAGATGATACTCTGTGGAACAGATTTTGTTCCTTCTCCTGTCTGGGCTGGAGCAACATTTGCCCTTCTAGCACCCTAAAAAGGGTGAGTCTTGGCATTCGTTTTTTTTTTTTATGACTATCACTTCATCAAAATGGGAACTGGCAGCCTTATGCTTTAAATACCACTTTCTTGTTCCTCATGAAGGCAAGGTGGTTTGATGGCCTTGTTCCTCCTTTTTCCCTAAGGGTAGTTTCCTCCTTCCAAATGAATCAGGACATCATCCTGTCTTCTCTTTGCCTGCACCAAAACACTCCAAAGAGATCTCTCTACATTGTACATTTAGATGTAAAACCAGCAGTGCAAATTTATCTCTCCAACTGCTCACATCTAAACCACAGACTTTTTTTTGTCCTACCTGTAGTCTCTTGCAGGGGCTGTTTTGCATCTTAGGAATAGGAATCCTCCTTTTCTTTTTAAGACTTACTGAACCTATTCAGACTGCTTTTTGGACTTTTCAACACCAGGCATCTGTTTCACAAATGTGCAAGGCCACTACCTTGTCCTCTGTTAACACATTTGTGAACTTTTACCAGGTGGGTATCCAGGTCACTGCTTACTCTATAAGGTGCTTCAAGCTGCTTTTACAGTTTTTCCTTGATTTGGATCTATTGGCTTTGGATGCTGTGTTGCCCAACCCTAAATTTGATTCCATGGTCAATACATGGAGACTGTGTCCTGTGCTATATGTCTGTAAAAATCTTTTTTTCTTTCTCGTACATCACGGGACACAGAGCGGCATATTCATTACTATATGGGTTATATGGAGTACCTTCAGGTGTGGACACTGGCAATCTCAAACAGGAAGTCCCCTCCCTATATAACCCCCTCCCCTAGAGGGAGTCCCTCAGTTTTTTCGCCAGTGTCTTAGGTGTTGGTCACGGAATAGCTTTGCTCCACATCCTTGGGATTAAGGGCGGGCTAACCGGATCTGTCCAAGGAGCCTCAGTGCCAAAGTGGACAGTACCCGGGCCCCAAGCCGTGGGGTTTTGCCTATAATGCTCCTCTTTGGAGGGCTGGACCCTGGGCCCAGGACTTGGAGTTTGTAAAAACCATAAGTTCCTGTTTGCCAGGGTGCTATATAGGTCCAGGACAGTGGGTACCTTCATAGGACCCCAGGGCCTGAAGGTCTACTACGCTACCCACGGAGATGGGAGAAGATTGGATCAGTTTGCTGGACAAACATCCTGCAGCATGGAGCAGGTAAGGGGGAGCCTGCGGGACTTGGTTCGACAGCAGGCTCTCCGGGGTAACCTAAAAAGGGGGATAGCCTAAGTATGCTCTGCATGGGCAACCTTGCTCACTATGTCTAAAAGAGACAGGATGACACCCTTTTCTCCCCCATCACTAGGTCCCCCTGTCTAAATATGTGTTGCTAGCTAAACCTGCTGTTTCTTCCTAGGGCTAGTAAGGATCCCTAGGGGCCTTTGGAGAGTCCTACCTGGCCGGGGGTTTGAATCTGCCGCCTGTTTCTGCGTTCCTGGATCTCCAGCAGCGCGGCTCCTCCCTGTTCCTCCTGTTTCCGGCATACGCGCGCGCGCACGTCTTATTGACGTTTTTCGCGCCGTTCAGACAGGAGGGCGGGGGGGGGGCGTGCCTGCGGCGTCATACAGGGGCGCGCCTTTGTGCTGTTATAGACAGCAGGCATTGTCAGTGCTCAGTCTGAGGCTGATTTTCAGAGGAGAGGACGCAGAGCGGCAGAACAGTGACTCCCGGTGGCGGAAGAGGGGTAGTACATGTGGACTTTGTTCCAATGCCTTTTTTTGTTAAGCCAAGAAATCCCCCTTTTTTGCAGCAGGTTGGAGGCTGGCAAACTTAGTTTGGGGTCACTGTATGTTGTCAAAAGTAAATATATAATATATATTTAAAAAAAAAAAAAAAAAACATACGGGATCCCATCAGTTTTTTGGGCATTAGTGATCTATTGTCCCCTAAACTCTGGTTTTGTACTCCTGCCCACTACAGTCTGTTGTGTGGGCGGAGTCCCTCGATTTTGTATTATGGCTTCCAAAGGTTCGGGGTCAAAGGGTACAAAAAAGACCAAAAAACAAAAGGGTTCCCTTTCTGATTCTGATATGCCGATACTTTCCCCGCAACTTATTAACATTGAAAGTGCCTTGGATGAGCCATTAAGGGGATCTGGTGCGGAGGCTGGCCCAGATCAGCCCAGCCCTGTGTTTATCACAGAGGAGATGCTAGCCGTATCCCTAGGGGGGCTAGAAGAGAGAATAGCAGCATTGATCGCTAGAGCTATTCCTGGTAAGAAACGGGTTAGATCCCCATCACCAAGAGGTGTTTCCTCAGATGCTGAGATTCTCTCTCCGGAGGAATTGGAATCACAGGAGGATCAACTAGACCTGAACCAAGAGGGTTCAGGGATTGAGGGGTCTGCCTCGGAGGAACCATTTTCAGACTCCCAGACAGAAAGACTGTGGGTACAGTCTTTGACGGACATGGTCCGCTCGGCATTTAGTTTACCATTGCCAGAGCCTCAGGTTCCTCCGGTATCCTCTCTGGGCTCTTTGAAAGCTCCGTTAAGCAACGCAGTTTTTCCAGTCCATCCTCTATGGAGGAATTGATCTTTCGGGATTGGGTACGCCCGGACAGGATTTTTCTGCCACCGAAAAGATTTGCGGTCATTTACCCTATGGAGGAAAAATTCTCCAAGAGGTGGAGGCTCCCAGTAGTGGATGCAGCCATCTCATGTGTGAATAAATCACTAACTTGCCCGGTGGAAAACATACATATGTTTAAAGATCCGGTTGATAAAAGATTAGAGACACTTTTAAAAGCATCCTTTGCTACGGCAGGAGCAGTGGTACAGCCAGCTGTGGCTGCGATTGGTGTTTGTCAGGCGTTAAAAGACCAGACAAAGGAAATGTTAAAGGACATGCCTACCCAACAAGTAGAAGAGTTTTCTGACATTCCCAGAGCTCTGTGTTTTGCTGTAGATGCTATAAAAGATTCCATCCAGCAGGCCTCTCGTTTATCACTATTTTTGGTACACATGAGAAGGCTCTTATGGTTGAAGAACTGGGCGGCGGAGCCCCCATGCAAAAAGCTTCTGGCAGGGTTTCCCTTCCATGGAGGACGACTCTTCGGAGAGGATCTGGATAAATATATTCAGACTATTTCAAATGGCAAGAGTACCCTTTTACCGGTCAAAAAGACATTCCGGGCTCCTACATTTAAAAGGCAGCTCTTTCCTGTCTCGGGGCCCTCAAATTCCAGGCAGTATCGACGGCCGCCTGCACGATCCAACGTTAACGGTAGATCGCAGGGACAGGCCCCTGGGGGTAAGAGGCCGTGGTATCGCAAGCCGACAAAGACAGCCCCTAAGTCTGCCTTATGAAGGGGTGCCCCCACTCTCGCGGGTGGGGGGAAGGCTTCGTTTCTTCTCAGAAGTTTGGGAAGCCAAGATCCCCGACAAATGGGTCCGGGCATCTGTAACCACAGGTTACAGACTGGAGTTTCTAAGGTATCCTCCGCCTCATTTTCAGGAATCAAGGCTACCAAGGGATCCAGCAAGGAAGGCCTCAATGCTGGCAGCTTTGGATCACCTGCTTTGCCAGGACGTAATTATAGAAGTGCCAGCCCAAGAGCAAGGGCTAGGTTTCTATTCCAATCTCTTTGTCATACCAAAGCCCAACGGCGATGTCAGGCCAATCTTGGACCTAAAGAGGTTAAACGGTTTCCTAAGGGTTCGTTCCTTCCGGATGGAATCCATCCGGTCAGCAGCCGCCGCGCTTCAGAAGGACGATTTTCTGGCCTCCATAGACATAAAGGATGCTTACCTTCATGTACCAATCTGTCAGTCGCATCAAAGATTTTTACGCTTCGCGGTGGGGCAGCAAAACTTCCAATTCAGGGCGCTCCCCTTCGGGCTGGCCACGGCCCCCCGGGTATTCACGAAGATCCTAGCCCCAGTTCTGGCCAATTTAAGGGTCCAGGGGGTCACAGTCCTAGCATACTTGGACGACCTTTTAATCATAGATCACTCATGGTCGGGTCTGCAAAAGGCAGTAAACCTCACGGTTCGGTACCTCGAAGAATTCGGCTGGGTCCTAAACCGGGGAAAGTCAGCGTTCCAGCCTACAAAGCAGTTGGAATACCTCGGCATGAGGTTAGACACAGAACAGCAAAGGGTGTTCCTGCCCCTGGTAAAGATCGAAGCTATCAAGGAGTTGGTTCAGTTGGTTCTAAACAAGAAAAAACCAACTATTCGCCTATGTATGCGAGTACTAGGCAAGCTAGTGGCCACGTTCGAGGCAGTACCATACGCTCAGATCCACACTCGCGTCCTACAGGCAGCCATTTTAGCAGCCTGGGGCAAGAGGGCACATGCCTTAGAGTCCCCTTTGACGCTATCATCAAGGGTCCGACAAAGCCTGGCCTGGTGGTTGAACCCCCAGAATCTTCTAAAGGGAAAATCCTTCAGCCCTGTTGTCTGGAAGGTAGTTACCACAGACGCCAGCCTGGCAGGCTGGGGGGCGGTCTTCGAGGGGTTCTCTCGCCAGGGAACTTGGGTGAAAGCAGAGAGGCAGCTCCCCATCAATATCTTGGAGATCAGAGCTGCTCACCTAGCCCTTCTGGCATGGTCCTCCAGATTAAAGGGGTTCCCGGTGAGAATCCAGTCAGACAATGCCACGGCGGTGGCATACATAAACCACCAAGGGGGAACCAGGAGTCAGGCCGCTCAGAGGGAGGTGAGCTTGATTTTTCAGTGGGCAGAGGTTCATGTACCCTGCATTTCGGCGATATTCATTCCCGGAGTGGACAACCTGCAGGCAGACTTCTTAAGTCGCCAGAGTCTGTTGCCAGGGGAGTGGTCTCTGCATCCCCAGGTCTTTCAGACAATCTGCCAGAGGTGGGGAATGCCGGACGTAGATATAATGGCATCCAGGTTCAACAAGAAACTAGACAGGTTCGTGTCTCGAGCGAGGGATCCTATGGCCTGCGGAACCGATGCGTTGGTTTGCCCTTGGCATCAATTCAAACTTCTATATGCATTCCCTCCGCTACAGTTACTCCCTCGCCTGTTGCGCAGGATCAGAGTGGAGCACAAGCCAGTCATTCTAGTAGCTCCGGCTTGGCCCCGGAGGACTTGGTACTCGCTAGTCCTGAAGATGGCAGTGGGAGACCCTTGGACTCTTCCTCTACAACCAGACCTACTCTCACAAGGCCCGATCCTCCACCCTACATTACAGCGTCTAAATTTGACGGCCTGGAGGCTGAATCCCTGATTCTCAGGGGTAGAGGTCTGTCTAGGCAGGTAATTCCTACCCTGATTAGGGCTAGAAAGCCGGTCTCCAGGGTGATTTATTACAGGGTGTGGAGGAACTACGTAGGCTGGTGTGAATCCAAAAGATGGAATTCCCGCAAATATACTATTGATAGGGTGTTAAGTTTTCTCCAGCTAGGAGTGGATAAAGGCCTGGCACTAAGCACAATCAAGGGACAGATCTCAGCACTGTCAGTGTGGTTTCAGAGGCCGCTGGCCACCCACTCGCTGGTAAAGACCTTCATACAGGGGGTCTTGCGTATTAATCCTCCTGTCAAGTCACCAATTTGTCCATGGGACTTAAATCTTGTCCTGTCCACTTTACAGAAACAACCCTTTGAGCCGTTGGCTGAGATTCCTTTAATCTTACTGACAAGAAAGTTGGTTTTCTTGGTCGCCATAGTTTCGGCCAGGAGAGTGTCAGAATTAGCAGCCTTATCGTGTAAGGAACCATATCTCGTTCTGCATAAGGACAGGGCAGTTCTCCGGCCCCATCCTTCCTTTCTACCAAAGGTTATATCCAAATTTCACTTAAACCAGGATTTGGTACTTCCATCCTTCTTTCCAAAACCTACATCTAGAAAGGAGGGGTTGCTGCATACCTTGGATATTGTCCGGGCCATGAAGGCCTATCTTAAAGCTACAGAAAAAATCCGGAAGACAGATGTATTATTCGTTCTACCAGATGGCCCCAAGAAGGGGCAGGCAGCTGCAAAATCCACCATCTCGAGATGGATTAGACAATTAATCATTCAAGCCTACGGTTTGAAGAGGTTGCCTCCTCCGTTGTCGGTAAAGGCCCATTCTACCAGGGCCATGGGCGCCTCTTGGGCAGCACACCATCAGATCTCTATGGCTCAGATATGCAAGGCGGCAACGTGGTCATCAGTCCACACGTTTACAAGGTTTTATCAACTAGACGTGAGAAGGAATGCGGATTCTGCCTTTGGACAGGCAGTACTACAGGCTGCAGTTTGAAATCCTCGGGATCAGAAGCACCCTTGGTTAAAAAAAAAAAAAAAAAAGAAGTTTTTTCTTGACTAAGTTGGAATTATTATTTGAGTTTACCTCTAAATTGAATCCTTCTTTGGAAGATGTCTCCCTCCCCTCATTAAAGCATTGCTTTCGGACATCCCATATAGTAATGAATATGCCGCTCTGTGTCCCGTGATGTACGAGAAAGAAAAAGGGATTTTTAAATACAGCTTACCTGTAAAATCCTTTTCTTGGAGTACATCACGGGACACAGAGCTCCCACCCCTCTTTTGGGTGACCATTTTGGGAGGCATACTGCTTGCTACAAAACTGAGGGACTCCCTCTAGGGGAGGGGGTTATATAGGGAGGGGACTTCCTGTTTGAGATTGCCAGTGTCCACACCTGAAGGTACTCCATATAACCCATATAGTAATGAATATGCCGCTCTGTGTCCCGTGATGTACTCCAAGAAATGGATTTTACAGGTAAGCTGTATTTAAAAATCCCTTTTTTGCGAACAGTACATAGGATACCCCTTCCCTCTGTCTTGGCATTTCCCATTCGATTGCTTGCGGGGAAAAAAAATGGTGATTGCTATGAACAGGGGGGATTATATGGGCTGTCTAACCAACTTTGCCAGCGTCCACACCTGGCAGCATCTAACCTATGGTCAAGACTTAAAGAAGCTTGGTCTTGTATTGTAATCCAAGAAATGTATTTTAAAGTCAAAGTAAAAAATATTTCTATTGCAATCTACAATGCTACCACCATACTGATATACAGTATCTCATAAAAGCGAGTACTCCCCTCACATTTTTGTGAATATTTTATTATATCTTTTCATGTGACAACACTGATGAAATTACACTTTGCTACAATGTAAAGTAGTGAGTGTACAGCTTGTTTAAGGGCCCTTTAACACTAGCGGACGAACGGTCCGTTAATTACAAGTCCGTTAACGGACTTGTAATGGGCCCCTATGGTAGCGGATCCGTTAGCGGATGATGCATCCGCTAACGTCCGCCAGATCCGCATCCGTTTTTTCATACGGAAGAATGTCCTATTTTTCTTCCGTCCGGCCGAACGGATCGGATGCAAACGGACAGACGGTCCGTTTCCATCCGATTCCCCATAGGGGATAGCGGAGGAGAGACAGGGCGGTCCCTGCACAGTGTGCAGGGACTGCCCTGTCCGCCCGACAACTCAGCCGACGGACACACGGAGCGGACCAAAAAACGGACCGCTCCGTGTGAAAGAGCCTTAACAGTGTAAATTTGCTGTCCCCTCAAAATAACTCAACACACAGCCATTAATGTCTAAACCACTGGCAACAAAAGTGAGTACACCCCTAATTGAAAATGGCCAAATTGAGCCCAATTAGCTATTTTCCCTCCCTGGTGCCATGTGACTTGTTGGTGTTAAAGGGTCTCAGGTGTGAATATGGAGCAGGTGTGGTAAATTTATTGTTATCGCTCTCTCTCTCATACTGGTAACTGGAAGTTCAACATGGCACCTCAAGGCAAAGAATTCTCTGAGGATCTAAAAAATAATTTTTGCTCTACATAAATATGGCACAGGCCAGTGACGGCAAACCTTGGCACCCCAGATGTTTTGGAACTACATTTTCCATGATGCTCAATTATACTGTAGTGTCTGCACATGTACTTCCAAAACATCTGAGGTGGCAAGGTTTGCCATCACTGGCCTAGGCTATAAGAAGGTTGCCAAGATCGTGAAACTGAGCTGCAGCATGGTGGCCAAGACCATACATCGGTTTAACAGGACAGGTTCCTCTCAGAACAGGCCTCACCATGGTCGACCAAAGAAGTTGAGTGCACCTGCTCGGCATCATATCCAGATCTTGTCTTTGTGAAATGGACGTATGAGTGCTGCCAGCATTGCTACAGAGGTTGAAGGTGTGGGGGGTCAGCCTGTCAATGCTCAGACCATACGCCGCATGCTGCATCAAATTGGTCTGCGTGGCTGTCCCACAAGAAAGCCTGCAAACAGTTTGCTGAAGACAAGCAGACTATGACATAGGATTACTGGAATCCTGTCCCGTGGTCTGATGAGACCAATATTAACTTATTTGTTCAGATGGTGTCAAGCGTGTGTGGTGGCAGCCAGGTGTCTTGCCTACAGTCGAGCATGGTGGTTGAAGTGTCATATAGAATAAAAGATGTGGTAATACTGCACTGTCAATAAATAGATGCTGCAACTTTAAATGTGAGACACACACAAATTAAGCAAATATAGGAAAAACAAGCTGCGCAATAGATGTGAAAATTCAAACAAAAAAACAAAAAAAATATTGTGACGTAATTAAAATGTTGGTGTGGAATTTAACACACCAACATTTTATTTACGTCACAATATTTTTTTTATTTTCACATCTATTGAGCAGCTTGTTTTTTCTATGGTTGAAGTCTCATGTCATGGTCCCTGGGGAGCTACAGTTCATTGAGGGAACCATGAATACCAACATGTACTGTCACATACTGAAGCAGAGCATGATCTCCCTCCCTTCAGAGACTGGTCCGCAGAGCAGTATTCCAACATAAAAACCCTAAACACACCTGAAGATGATCACTGCTTGCAAAAGAAGCTGCGGGTAAAGGTGATGGACTGGCCAAGCATGTCTCCAGTTCTAAACCCTATTGAGTGTCTGTGGGGCATCTTCAAATGGAGGGTGGAGGAGCGCAAGGTCTCTAACATCCACCAACTCTGTGATGTCAGCATGGAGGAATGGAAGGGGACTCCAGTGGCAACATGTGAAGCTCTGGTGAATTCCATGCCCAAGAGGGTTAAGGCAGTGCTGGAAAATAATGGTGGCATTTTGGGCCCAATTTGGACCTTTTCACTTAGGGGTGTACTGACTTTTGTTGCCAGCGGTTTAGACATGAATGGCTGTGTGTTATTTTGAGAGGACAGCACTCACTACTTTACATTGCAGCAAAGTGTAATTTCTTAAGTATTGTTACATGAAAAGATATAATAAAATATCTACAAAAATGTGAAGGGTGTACTAACTTTTGTGAGATACTATACATTCTGCAATACTACTACTATTATAACTTCCCTATTTTTCATGGTCTCAATCAGTCTCTACTGAAATGTGTGCATACATTTGGTGAAGCACATTTTCTGTCCTGACCACTGTGCCGTGTTACTTTCAGGCCAGTAACCTAATATTGGAGAAATCTCAGATTGTTTGTGTTTTGTGCAGGAGCTGGAACGAGCTTGGAGAGATTATGACAAGTTAGAGCGAGAAGTCACCACTGCCAGAAACCAGCTGAGGGAACGATTGGAACGTCTCGGGGAGGTCCAGGTACTGTCCTATATTGGCCATTAGAGGTGTTGCATGTCCAGGTCCCTATGGGGATCCAGGTACAGACCTACATTACCCAGTAGAGGTTGTCCAATGTCCCTTTTCCTAGGTCCAGGTACAGCCCTATGTTACTCAGTAGATGTTGTCATATGTTTGGGTTTCTGGGGAGAGGTCCAGGTTCAGTCTTTTATTAATTATTAGAGGTGTCACACATCCTGGTCCACAGAAATCGGTTCAAGAATAGTCCTATAATAGACTATTACCCATTAGACGTGTTGATTGTTCTGCGCCCCGGGGGAAATGTTCAGGTACAGTCCCATTTTACCCATTACAGTTCTATATTACCCATTAGGGGTTGTCATAAGTCTAGATCTCTAGCGAGAATTCCAGGTACAGTCTCTATTGCCCATTAGATGTGTCACATTACCCGCACTCTAGGAAAGAGGACAAGGTACAATCTATTTTATTAGTTTTTACTCGTTCCATGCCCTAGGAGGAGTTCCATGTACAGTCCTATATTGCCCATTAGAGCAGTAGTTGTCAACTTTAAAATTATGGGATGCCTTGGGTTCAGCCCCAACCGTTCCTGAGGGCCACACAATAGCAGAACAATTTTGCACTTAATTGTCCATAAATGTTGGCCCATCTGCATTTTTTTAAGCTTATTAAGATTTGCAGTACAAATAACATCAGTATTTGTGTCAATGACTTTAATGATGACCCCCAATTTTGGTGTCAGTGGATGCAATATAAACCACCAACACTGGTGCCCGTGAAAGCAATACTATCCCCCACCGTTGGTGTCAGTAGATGCAATAATAATCCCCAGCATTGGTGTCAGTAAGCACAATAATAACTTCCATGCAGTGGTGTCATTGGATGCAATAATATCCCCAAGCATTGGTGTCGGTGAATGCAATAATAACCCCATACATTGGTGTTGGTGGGCACTATAATAACCCTCAGGAATTGGTGTCAGTAGATGCAATAACACCACCCAGTAATTGGTGCCAGTGAAAATTAACCCCCCATTCCCCCCTCCCTTGCATTGACGTGTACAATGTCAATTTAACCCAACCACCCAGACCACCACCCCTTGACCCTCCCCAAATAGTTGGGCACTGGCAGTGAAAATTAACCTCCACATTCTCCCCTACATTAGTGATCGCTTTCTCATCACTTACTCCTGATAACTCTCTATTTATGACATGTAATTGGCTTGAACAGACAGAGACGGCTGGCATACAGAGGGCACAAATGCAGAAAGAGATCTGGAGGATCCAAGACGTGATGGAGGGACTGAGCAAACATAAGCAGCAAAGATCAGCAGGTGGGTTATGTCTGTCTGTCTGTTTACATATTTTGTGTGAGGTCCATGAAGTCTTCATACATTACAGGCAGGGAACGTGTCTCTTTTCTCTAGATTTCTGGACAGGAGGCATATCCATTGTGTGGAAGATAAATGACTGATCTTTATGTTTGTTTTTTTGCAGGTGCTTCTGACTCAAACTTATTTTCTTCAGGGAAGAGCACCAGCGAGGTAGGTGGCACATGGCTTGTGTGCTATTTGTGTAGAAAGCTGAAGTCTGAACAAGGAAAGGAATTTGGGGTAGTCTCATCGGCTCAGTGTTTGATGGTGTTATTGAGAGCTGTGCTGCAGCACTAGTCCTAAACCTAAATAAGCACAGTCAATAAGCTAGTTCTAGCTTCAGCTTTTCTGTGCTTAAAGGGAGTGTTAAGACGTAGCATGTCTGTGAGCTGCTACATTAAATAGAACAGACCATTCAATGGCTAACATTGAAACAACAGATCATTGCATTAATGACCTTTATTTCTCCTCAATTAAGGGAAACAGGAAGTCTTTAACCTTCAGGTTATACTGCCACTTATCAGAGGATTTGATACTGGCAAACAAAACTGTAGGCCAGCCCATGATAACCCTTCTCTCCGCCAGCATGTTTTTTGCTACTGTCCTAGGAAATGGACACTTATTATGTAGCTCTGCTGTGTTAAAGATTAACACATTTTTTGCTAGCACTTTTATTTACTTTTTCTAAAATCAAAACTTTTTTCTGCTATTCTGCTTTACCTATTTAATCACAGCTACTGCGATTTGAAAAAGTATTAATTTCCCTTAACATTTTCCACATTTTCTCATGTTTCCAACCCAAATTTTTATTTTTTTTGTGATGGACCAACACAAAGTGGCACCCAAGTGTGAAGTGGAAGGAAACTGATAAATGGTTTTCAATTTGTTTTACAAATATCTAAAAACAAATAAATTTGTAAACAGCCCCCTCTTTTTTACTTTTGATACCCCAAACTAAAATCTAGTGGAACCAATTGCCTTCAGAATTTAGTAAATAGAGTCCACCTGTCTGTAATTTAATCTCGGTATAAATACAGCTGTTCTGTGAAGCCCTCAGAGGTTTGTTAGAGAACTTTAGTACACGAACTGCATCATGAAGGCCAAAGAACACACCAGACAGGTCAGGGATAAAGCTGTGGAGAAGTTTAAAACAGGGGTAGGTTATAAAACATATTCCAAGCTTTAAACATCTCACGGAGCACTGTTCAATACATTATTCGAGTATGGCACAGCTGCAAACCTAACCAGACATGGCCGTCCACTTAAACTGACAGGCCAGGCAAGGAGGGCATTAATCAGAAAAACAACCGAGAGGCCCATGGTAACCCTGGAGGAGCTGCAGAGATCCACAGCACAACTAGTCGCGCAATCCACAAATCTGGCCTTTATGGAAGAGTGGCAAGAAGAAAGCCAATGTTAAATGAAAGCCATAAGAAGTCCTGTGTTCAGTTTGCGAGAAGCCATGTGGGGGACACAGCAAACATGTGGAAAAGGGTGCTCGGGTAAGATGAGACCAAAATTGTACTTTTGTAGCCTAAAAGCAAAACGCTGTATGTGGCAAAATACTAACACTGCACATCACCCTGATCACACCATCCCCACCGTGAAACATGGTGGTGGCAGCATCATGTTGTGAGAATGCTTTTCTTCAGCAGGGACAGGGAAGCTGGTCAGATGATGGGAAGGTGGATGGAGACAAATACATGGCAATCTTGGAAGAAAACCTGTTAGTCTGCAAAAGACTTCAAACTGGGGCGGAGGTTCACCTTCCAGCAAGACAACGACCCTAAACATACAGCCAGAACTACAATAAAATAGTTTAGATAAAAGCATATTCATGTGTTGGAATTGTCCAGTCAAATTCCAGACCTAAATCCTATTTAAAATCTGTGGCAAAACTTGCAAATCGCAGACGCTTTCCATCCAATCTGACAAAACTTGAGCTATTTTTCAAGGAAGAATGGGCAAAAATGTCACTCTCTAGATGTGCAAAGCTGGTAGAGACATCCCCAAAAGACTTGTAGCTGTAATTGCAACGAAAGGAGGTTCTACAAAGTATTGAATCAGGGGGGTTGAATCCAAATGTATGCCACACTTTTCACATATTTATAAAAAAAACATTTAATTTGAAAACCATTTATAATTTTGCTTCCACTTTTACATTTACGTTTACTTTTACGTTTAAACATTTACGTTTTTGGTTGCAACATGGCAAAATGTGAAAAATGTCTAGGCATATGAATACTTTTTCAAGGCACTGTAAAAAAGTGTGGTCAGGATAGCCTGGAAATGGCCGATGTGAGTTCCACATTAGCTGTCTTTCAAACTCCCTTCTGGTAAAAATGTAAATGTGAAGCGTTTTCTGGGTCCATACCCTATGACATTGCCTCAGTACTTAGTAAGTAAGCCAGTTCGGCAGAGCATGGGGAGCTACTTCACCAACATAGGTCACTTGGCGCTTATACTTCCAGTTCCTGCTGATTTTTGCCATTGAAGGGGTAATGCTGAGGGACTAAGCATTATTCTCATCCACTGGGTGGTTGTAATGCGTATTTCACATTCTTTCCCACTGCCAGGAGGTCTCAACATGTCTAATTCTAGACGGGGAGATAGCTGTTCCACGATTAACTCTGGTGCCGCCTGCATTGAACCTCCTGATGGTACCAATGCCTGAAGCCTGAAATCGCATTGCCCTCTGCTTGTAGAGCCCATTCTGTCCTCAGAATCCTCTTTAGCTCCATCAGGTGTGACAGGTCTTTACCATGTCGAGCAAGAATTTATGGCCCAAATCACACATTTATTCGTTGACTTTGTTCGCAGAGGCCTCAAGCGTTCTCCCAATCTTACACATACTTTGTCTGAGTTGCCTGCAGCTTTTATGCTATCGGCTACAGAGTGTGATTCTGAGTCACTGCAGGCCTTGACTGATTCCCATTAGCAGTTACAAGCCATTGCTATTATCCCCAAATTAAAATAGATCATTATGGCTCTTATTGATGCAGTGTGCATCACTTCAAAATGGAGGAATAACCATTTGCCGCCTTCTACCAATGCTGTTTCCAGCTTTGAGTCGCTTATAGCTCCTAAGGCTACAAATACTTTTCCCTCTGAAATCACTTTTTCCACGGTTTCCGTATGATGATTGAAAACGATTTCTCTATGGGGACTGGAAAGTTATTCTCTCTCAAGCACTTAATAGCCTTGTTTATGTTTGAGGATTTTGTACAAACATGGTGTGTTCCTTCTATGGATCTTTCAGTTTCAGGCACTATACCAGTAAAGGATGCACCTATTTTCTAGGACCCAGCTGATAAGCTCTTCAAAGCTCTGTTCTTGCTGGCTGTCCCTGCGCTTTATGTAATCGATTTTACTTTGTCAGACCATGCTTGATTGATCAAAATCTCTTACAAGAGAACTAACCACTGTTGCAGTTGAGCTCTTGCTTATTGAACATGTGGAGCAGTTGGCTGTAGTGTTAAACTTGAGCTGTGACGGTTCGATGGAAGGATATTTATTTCCTGTATGTGTGTAATCTCATATGCGTTGGGCACATAGGCAGTGCTAGACTGTAGAACCTTCGTGCAAGATGTGTTTGGCATGCATGGTCTTTGAGGGATGTCTCTTCAGACCAGCTCTTGAAAATAATATCAAGGATGCTACTTGTGACAAAAGCATTCATCTTCCTCGGTGAATGAAATCAAAGAAACAGACTGCAAAGTCTTCTCCCTCTCTGACTATTGAATAGCATCCCTTTCCTTTCTCCAGTTCCTTGACCTCCATATCGAGAACTTTCCCTATATTTGTAATGTTTGTTAATCTTTGCAATGCTTGGACAGCTGGCATCTCAGATGCTGGGGGCAGGAGGTGTTATCCCAGGACTATGAATTTAAATTTTGCCGCCCGGGCTTTCTCCTTTCTTAGTTTTTCACCTCCAAAACACAGGTTAGTGGGTCCAAGTTGCGTCGTCTTAAATATTCTGGATCAAGACACCACTGCCCCAGCTCTGAATGTCTTGATTCTAGCCCAGAATATCCGCATTCAATCCATCAAATCTGTCATTGCCTCCCTTCACTAGGAAGATTTTCTGGCTTTAGTGTATAGCGATAATCGATATATCGACCTCTGATGATGTAATTTATGATGAAAAGTGCGTCTGGACTGATACGTACACTCTCTACTATGCATGTGCGATCGCTATTTTGCCATTTACAAGGGTTTTGTTTGGATTTATGTATCTATCTGCCTGCATTTTACTAATCTGATGTAAGTGTACCTCATTATTAAATTTGAAGCTGATACAGTATCACATGTGGAGTCTTTTGTTCCATATATACTTCAGCTAGCTGGTCCATTGATGGTTTTTGGCACTACTTCCTGGTTTGTTGAGAGCCTTCTGGTATACCAATTAAGGACACCTGAGAGAGCACCTGGGCTTTTTCTTCAGTGGATCAGAGAGCCAGTCAAGCGCTGTATGACTTTCCCTGAGTAAGGGTGTCGCAGGCTTTTTGGTAAGCCTCCATTTTTACCTTTGGTGATGGGTGTCACACAACTGGTTGATAGATCATCATTTCAACACAGTTTTGCAATGGACTTTACACATGGACTTTAGCCCCATATGATTTTTTTGCAGAGATCTGCGTCTTTTTTTATTTTATATTTATATTGTACTGATATTTATGCTTGAAATTCATCTCTGACTGAATGTTCGGTTTTGCACAATTGATGGCATTTATGGCACTTTAATTAGTACATGTTATATTTGAATTTTTGCATATTTATTTTTTATGTAGTATTTTGCTATTGATTTCCTATACTATTTATACACTATTGATTGCACTGAATGCACTTTATTAATCATTGCACCTCTTATATGCATTATGTTATATATTGGAAGTATATTTTTAGCATTGCGCTCTTTATCTACATGTATATCGATAATGTTTACCTTCATGTCCTCACCTTCCCAGCCCATCAGTGATTCCTAAGCTTTGCTGTGGGGACTCTACACTATATCAGTTTGTGGCCCAGCCCATCAACCTTTCGTCTGTACCTTGGGTATTTTCCAAGGTGCTCATTCATCAGTGTTGGCTCTGCTGCACTTTTTATGCTTCACCATGTGGCTTTGACTGACCAGATGTTATAGTGGTTGAAGTGGATCCTGAACCTTCAGATACTGTTGCTGGAAACTGCTGTGTTTCTTCCACTGGAGAACCTACAGTTCCAGTACTTTGCAAGTTTGAGACACTTGTAACAATTGTGTATAGGAGTTAACTTGCCATTTAGGCGTCTTGCATGGGTCAACACTCCTCTTTAGTCCTTCAGACACTCAGCAAGAATAATGCAAGCGGGGATGGGGGAGGGGAGATTTTCAGAGATCCTTACGTTAGGGTGACCAGACATCCCCAGTTTCAGGGGACAGTCCCCTGATTGAGGACACTGTCCCCGGACCAAGTCTGTCCCTGGTTTTGTCCCCGGATTGGATTTAATAGGGGGCAGGGGCAATTTCAAAGACAATCAGTGCAGAATTAAAATAAAAAAATAGAATTACACCCCTGCTCCGCCGTGCCTACTAGCATAGGGGGGTTGTATTTTTCCCATTATCTGTGCCCCTTTCTGATGATCATGTGCTGGTCGGAGTGGAGGGAATATTTCTTCACTTTCGGGCGCATGCCCATTCAGCTTCGCTCGCATGTTCTTCTGCCTTGGCTCAAATCCTGGCCAGCCACCTGCCTATCTCCTTGCCTTCTCTGGTGGAGTGATCTTCCTCCGCTCCTAGTAGCCGGGGGCCCGAAGACTAAGACTTGAGAGGCTGTGAGGCGGGCGGCGGCATCAGGCAGAGAGTCGCTGATTAATGCCATTACTAGTAAAGAAAAAATATGTCCCCGGATTTCATTTTAAAAATCTGGTCACCTTACCTTAAGTTTCTTGGTGGATGCCTTAAAAGACTCAAGGCAGTTTTTCCAGATGAGCATAGTGTCTGTTCATATGAGAAAGGATCACCTGGTTCAAGTGTTTGGTGCACCTTCTCTGAAAGAGGCAAATCAAGAGGCTGCCCTTTGAGGGGTCAGCACTTGTTTGGCCAGTCTTTGTATGCCTTCATCCAGAAGGTGACGATGGATTAAAGCATACTCTTGTCCCTATTGGAAGGCAGTACAGGTGACAGGTCATAAACCGGTGCCACCTTTGGAATACAGGAAGAGTTCCTTTCGTAAGCAGCTAGCCTCAGGCTTAGACAAAAGCCTATGTCTCAGTTCCATGATAAGGTGGTGGACCCCAAGACCTCTTGATCTGGAGGCATGTGCTCTTCACAGTGAAGGGGTCCCCCATTTGCACAGGTTGGGAAACATCTATCCGCCTTTGTGGCCACTTGGACAAACTACTAGGTCTGCAGTGTGGTGTGTGGTGTCCAGAGATTTCAAGCAACAGTGTTGCTGCCTTCCCTATCTCCACTTAATGTGCTCAAAGGTGTTTTTGAAGCCACAGAAAAAGCTATTTTATTTGTAGGTCTAGGAAGGCTTCTGTCCCAGGGGGAAGGAGGGGATTGCCATACGACCTGGGGTGTTTAGCAAGGTGTTGGCTTCAGTTCTGCGGTTGTTAAGGACTTGGACTTTCTGCGGTCATCAAATGTCGAACAGACAGTACAAGTTCTGGAAAGGTTTGGTTGGGTGCTGAACCTTCAAAAGTCGTCTCTGGTTCTGACACAACGTCTAGATTATTAAGGCATAGTCCTAAACATGACACAGCAAAAGCACTGTTCCTGCAGAAGACATGACTGTCTCTTCACTTGCAGGTGGAGTCCCTGAGGTCAACAAAAAGCCTTCCATGCTGTCCACTATGCCCAGTTTCACTCCAGAGCTCTTCAATTCTGTATCCTGTTGGTACAGAACAAACATCAGGAGTCCTTGGATATGCCACTGCATTTGACTCCAGATGTTTGTCCTGGAACATTGGGCAAATGGTCTGTTTACCCTAGGGGTCTCTTCATCATGGTGCAGTCAGACAATGCAATAGCCGTGGCGTGCATCAACTATCAAGGAGGGATGAGAAGTTACCCTGCTCAGGAGGAAGTGGACCTGAACTTGTTTTGTGCAGAACTTCAGATTCTGATCCTCTCCACTGTGCACATCACAGCTTTGAAATTTGGCAGGTGGGCTTTCTCAGCCATCAGCAGCTGAAACTAGGAAAATTAGCCCATCATCTAGGGATGTTTGCACAATTGTGTCTGTGGTGGGGGACATCAGATGTGGATCTCTTGCTGTCCCAATTCAAAAACAAATTGGACATTGTTTTGTCCTGGTCCAGTGTTCTTCAGGCATTTGCGGTGTCCCTAAATTATGCCTTAGCTTAATTTCAGTTTCTTGTTTCGCCTGTTTACAGGATAAAGGGCATTATTATATTTCTGTCCATGGGACAAAAAGCCTTGTAGTGGGGTTCCCCATTCTGTTTTTAGGTTTTGGGCCTGTTGGCCTTGTTGCTCTGTTGCCCACTCCTCATGTTCATTGCCTTGGCACATCCCGAGTAGTCATGCATATGAAGTGTCCTGTGATGTATGGATGATAAAGAAATTAGTATTTTTTTGTTTAGCTGTAAAATTCTTTTGTAGGAGTACATCACAGGACACAGGGATCCCTCCGCTGTTGCTTGCTACAAAACTGAGACTTAGCTGGACTAGGAGGGGTTATTCTTGGGCAGGGAATTCCTGCCTTATTTGGCCAGTGTCCATTCACCTGAAGGTAGCAACGTAACCAAAGTAGTCATGAATTCAGAGTGCCCTGTGTTTTGTGAGCTACTCCAAAAAAAAAAAAAAAGTAAAGGGGTTTTACAGGTAAACCAAAAATGCACATTTACAAAGCTGAGCACTTTAAATTAATGTATTGAGAATGCTGTAATGTATAGGGATGTTTAAGAACCCTTTAACACTGGGTTATTTGCAGGCGCTATTGCTCTGAAACAGCCGCTGCTGTCTCTCCAGTGTGAAAGCCCCAAGGGTGCTAGAAGAACGATAAAAAAAGTCCTGCTAGCAGCATCTTTGGAGCGGTGGGGCAGCAGTGTGTATACCGCTCCTCCACCGATCCTGCCCATTGAAATAAATGGGGCACTGCGGCTATACCGCCTCTGCAGAGGTGCTTTGCAGTGTTTTTTTTCCCTTTCTCGGCCGCTAGTGGTGTGTAAAACCACCCCGCTAGCAGCCAAATAGCACTGCGAAATTGGCGGTTAAGCGCCTCTAAAAATAGCGGCTTTACCGCTGACGTTGCCCCCACCTTGGTGTGAAAGGGGCCTAAGAGAAGTTCGGGAATATATAAAAATAAAAAATAAACATTTATACATGCCTAGGTGGATGTAACATAAATCCGATGCAGCAGTTTTCCCCCAATGCCTCTACATGGAGATCTGAGAGAGCAAAGACCGCTGATCACCCATTTCTCAGTCTTTGGTGAGCAGAGAGCCAGTGACTGTCGGTCTCTGGCTGTCTGCAATGCCTCTCCAGCACTCACTTCAGTGCTGGGCTGTGGAGGGGTGGGAGCAGCTGGCTTAGGCTCTCAGCAGCTCGCTGAGCCAGCTGCCAGTCCAGGCATCTGGTTGGATCCTGACATTAAAGTCGGAGTCTCTTCAGGGTCTGCACTAGCTGAGTGACTTTAGCCAACAATGGGATTTAGTCCTCTGCCGGCTGAATACGGGTCACAGGAGTGCAGAACAAAGTGCACTCCTGTGATCTCCAGAAGTAGAAATATAATATCTGGGACTGGAGGGGTTGCAGTGATATTGATTGAAAAACAAGTAGACGTCAGAAATATCTTGTGTAGTTCAGAAAAATCTTGTGTAGTTCAGAAAATGAATATGTTGTTGGTCTGATACTGACAGATTTGATGTCATACTGGAAGGGATAGATGTGTGCTTTTCCTGTACTTCTCAATAAACTGCCTGTTCTACAATCTCCAGGAAGAGGAGCTTGTCCCACCACGTCCTCCGCTCCCTCGGTCCTATGACTTTACCGATCCAGCTCCTATTCTTCCCCCTATACCCAGTGATAGCAGCTCGTCCTTGCTGTGTTACAGCCGGGGCCCAGTCCAACTCCCTGATGACAAGACCTCTCATCATATCCAGGTTAATCAAAGAAATGGATCCTATTGTGTAAGGAACTGAACTGCCACCATTTCTCTGTCATGTCCATCCATTGTCATCCTTGTCCCCCATTTATGCAGTTCTGTGAACTTCCAAATATGTGTCCATTTCCTCAATGAATCTCTTTCTATAATGCAGGTAATAAACGTATCTCTCAGCTACTCGTGATTTCCATATTATTGGTTGATGTTTTGCTGATTTCTTATCAGTTTGAGGTGAAGCCTGAATGAATGAAATCTGTCATTTTGGTTCTCTGTGTTCATTTGTGTTTCCATTTTATATGTGGTCCGGGACTTTGCTTGTATTTCTTCCAAATATTGACTATTCATTCGAAAATTTTAACTTAATATGGTTGAGAATCTAAACCCCTCTGAATACAACCTGTTGATGTGGTTAGATAGTCACGAAAGCCTGGTACATTGTTTGAATAATTATTTCATTGTCAAAGGATGAGCTGAGAGGGTAACTTATGTTGGAAAATGTTATATATAAAATGTAGGACTTGTGTCCCTGTTGTGTTTTCCTTACTGTGGTGGTTATATTCCTAGATAATCTTTCCACGTATTTTAATATATGTAAGGACTTGGGCAGACCATGCATTCTGTACATTTCTTTCCTTCATCCCTGGGCTGAAGGAAAGAAAATTGCCCAGTTTCCTCAATCAGTGTTGATGGAAGAATCCCCCTGCAAAGCTGTTGTGTTCTGGAGGGAGGGTGTGGGGAGCTGCCTCTGCCAGGAGAACACAGTGATTGTTGCTAGTGACTATAGCTTCTAACAAAATCTAGAAATACAACATGCTGGTTATATCCACCTAAATCGATGGGTACAATCAGCCTGCCCATACATGGATCGAATCTCCGACTGTCCCTGCTGGATCAGCTGAGATTTAAACCGGCCGGCTTTAGATTTTTAATTCCCCCCCCATAGGCTGAATGAATGCAATCTGTGTATGGCCAGCTTAAGAGTAAACCTAGAACATGTAACCCATGAAGATGTCTTGCAGATTATTTTTCGTGACCATTATCATTTTCATCATCATGATTCTGCCTCCATATTGCTATGTGATGGCCTATTTGGGGGTGTTTTCTGTAGTAAAGCAGAACTAAGCCAATATAACCGTTACTGGTTTCTTGCAGGGCCCAGATTACAGATTGTACAAGAGTGAACCTGAGCTGACCACAGTGGCTGAAGTGGATGAGTCAAATGGTGAGGACAAGACGGACCTAACTCTGGACATGGAAAGTACAACTAACAAAGGTAGGTGATGAAAACGCTCCTAGTCTGAAGCGCAGTAGTATACCTTTTTGCTTTTGCAATCACTGTATCCTGAACTGGGTCCTGAAGAAGCCTACTGGTGAAACACGTTAATGCACTCAGCTCTTATCATATAATATGCACTTCATATGTATGATTTTTAACAATTATGTCCTTTTGTATATCATGTATGTGTCTTTTTTTTCTATTAAAATTATTTCTATATATCTCCATTGTTTACTGTGCCGTTAAAGTCCAAATAGGGTTCACCTTTGGGTTCCCCCCCCCCCTTTTTTTTACAATATTATTTTAGGATGTTGTCAATGCGAATGCCGCTTCTTTATTATTCCTTATGTACTGTATATTGCACAGAGAAAATGTAGAACAGGGCATTGTCATACTGAGTATAGAGATCTTATATAGTTGCACAATAAAACATTACTTGTGACCGTAATGACTTGTTGCTACATTTAGGTTCACACTTTCCAGTTGGTGTTGTTCCTCCAAGAACAAAGTCTCCTCCACTTGAATCCACTACAATAGCATCTTATGTCACCTTACGGAAGAGTAGAAAACCAGAGGCAAAATCGGTAAGTGAACTTCATTATGTTTGGTTATGGCCTTACTGTGCATTCCCCAGTGGAGAGGTCTCCGGGTTCCTGGACTTCAAGTCAGTTATTCCTCCAATGGCTCATGTTAGCGATACTAAACCTAGCACTTGACACAGATGCAGTGGGCAACCTTTTGAGAATGGGGGTTACCTAAAGATAAATATGATGCTTTGTTGTCGTTTTCAGAACATGAGCCATTATTACTGTTGTCCTTTGGTGTCTCTCATGAAAAGTCTCTGCTGTATATACTGTTTTCTGTGCTGATAACCCTAGGTTTTACACTCTCATTTTTTTTTACTGAAGTTACTGATCCCTTAGCTTCAACTGCTCCACCACACAATAGTCAAAACTACTACGGCCAACTATCTTTTGTCTCTGAACTCCTTTACCTTCCTACAGTCTACTCTTGTATACCAGACAAAGCTGGAAACTCTAACCAGAGACTAGTCCCTGTTCAAAACATGCCCCTTTCTCATTCCCTCTAGTATTGGTCTGTCCCCCCCCCCCCCCCCCCCATATTGTTTTTTTTTTTTTATCTAAACAATTTTTTAATCTGTTCTGCAGGACAGGCCACGAAGTGCTGTGGAACATCTTTGTGTTATGGAAAATCCCCGACCCCGAATGACACTGGAGGAACAGCTGGAGAGGATGCGCAGACATCAGGCTGCTTGTCTGAAAGAAAAGAAAAAAGGATTTGCCTTTTTAGGGTCCACTGAGCCCTCTCCATCACAGAGTCCTGCCTTCTCCAGGGAAAACTCTATAAAACTGACCCAGGTACTGAATGTAATTGCATATAAAAAAGGGAAATTGTGTCTACTGGACAAACATCCAATCTATAATATCTCACAAAAGTCAGTACACCCCCACACATTTTTGTAAATATTTTATTCCACCTTTTCATGTGACAACACTGAAGAAATAACACTTTGCTACAATATAAAGTAGTGAGTGTACAGCTTGTATAACAGTGTAAATTTGCTGTCACCTCAAAATAACTCAACACACAGCCATTAATGTCTAAACCGCTGGCAACAAAAGTGAGTACACCCCTAAGTGAAAATGTCCAAATTGGGCCCAAAGTGTCAATATTTTGTGTGGCCATCATTCTTTTCCAGCACTGCTTTAACCCTCTTGGGCATGGAGTTCATCAGAGCTTCCCAGGCTGCCACTGGAGTCCTCTACCACTCCTTCATGACGACATCACAGAGCTGGTGGATGTTAGAGAGCTTGCGCTCCTCCACCTTCCGTTTGAGGATTCTTAATAGAGTTTAGATCTGGAGACATGCTTGGCCAGTCCATCACCTTTACCCTGCGACCCAGTCTCCAAAGGGAGGGGATCATGCTCTGCTTTAGTATGTCACAGTACATGTTGGCATTCATGGTTCCCTCAATGAACTGTAGCTCCCCAGTGCCGACAGCACTCGTGCAGCCCCAGACCATGACACTCCCACCACCATGTTTAACTGTAGGCAAGACACACTTGTCTTTGTACTCTTCACCTGATTGCCACCACACACGCTTGACACTATCTGAACCAAATAAGTTTATCTTGGTCACATCAGACCACAGGATTTGGTTCTAATAATCTATGTCCTTAGTCTGCTTGTCTTCAGCAAACATTTTGCATGCTTTCTTGTGCATCATCTTTAGAAGCCATGCAGACCAATTTGATGCAGTGTGTGGCATATGGTCTGAAAACTGACAGGCTGACCCCCCCCCCCCTTTTTCAACCTCTGCAGCAATACAGCTATTTCCCAAAGACAACCTCTGGATATAACGCTGAGCACATGCATTCAACTTCCTTGGTTGACCATGGTGTGGCCTGTTCTGTGTGCAACCTGTCCTGTTAAACGGCTGTATGATCTTGGCCACTGTTCTGCAGCTCAGTTTCAGGGTTTTGGCAATCTTCTTATAGCCTAGGCCATCTTTATGTAGAGCAACAATTATTTCTTTCTCGTACATCACGGGACACAGAGCGGCATATTCATTACTATATGGGTTATATGGAGTACCTTCAGGTGTGGACACTGGCAATCTCAAACAGGAAGTCCCCTCCCTATATAACCCCCTCCCCTAGAGGGAGTCCCTCAGTTTTTTCGCCAGTGTCTTAGGTGTTGGTCACGGAATAGCTTTGCTCCACATCCTTGGGATTAAGGGCGGGCTAACCGGATCTGTCCAAGGAGCCTCAGTGCCAAAGTGGACAGTACCCGGGCCCCAAACCGTGGGGTTTTGCCTATAATGCTCCTCTTTGGAGGGCTGGACCCTGGGCCCAGGACTTGGAGTTCGTAAAGACCATAAGTTCCTGTTTGCCAGGGTGCTATATAGGTCCAGGACAGTGGGTACCTTCATAGGACCCCAGGGCCTGAAGGTCTATTACGCTACCCACGGAGATGGGAGAAGATTGGATCGTTTTGCTAGACAAACATCCTGCAGCATGGAGCAGGTAAGAGGGGAGCCTGCGGGACTTGGTTCGACAGCAAGCTCTCCGGGGTAACCTAAAAGGGGGGTAGCCTAAGTATGCTCTGCATTGGCAACCTTGCTCACTATGTCTGAGAAGACAGGATGATCTCATTCCCCCATCACTAGGTTCCCCTGTCTAAGAAACAATTGTGTTTGCTAGCTACCTGCTGCTTTCTTCCTAGGGCTAGTAAGGACCCCTATGGGGCCTTTTGGAGAGTCCTACCTGGCCGGGGGTTTGATTCTGCCACCTGGTACTGCAGTCCTGGGTCTCCAGCAGCGCGGCTCCTCCATGTTCTTCCTGCTCCGGCATACGCGCGCGCGCACGTCTTATAGACGTTTTTCGCGCCGTTCGGAGGGGAGGGCAGGGGGGGCGTGCCTGCAGCGTCATCAGGGGCGCGCCTTGTGCTGTTATAGATCAGCAGGCTATAGTCAGTGCTCAGTCTGAGGCTGATCTGAAAGGGAGAGGACGCAGAGCGGCAGAACAGTGACTCCCGGTGGCGGAAGAGGGGTAGTACATGCTGGACTTTGTTCCAATGCTTTTCTGTTAAGCCAAAAAATCCCCCTTTTTGCAACAGGTTGGAGGCTGGCAAACTAAGTTTGGGGTCGCTGTATGTTTTAAAAAAAAAAAAAAAAAAAAAAAAAGAGACTTATATATTTAAAAAAAAAAAAAAACATACGGGGCCCCATCAGTTTTTGGGCATTAGTGATCTATTGTCCCCTAAACCTTAGTTTTGTACTCCTGGCCACTACAGTCTGCTGTTGTTGGCGGAGTCCCTCGATTTTGTATTATGGCTTCCAAAGGTTCGGGGTCAAAGGGTACAAAAAAGACCAAAAAACAAAGGGGTTCCCCCTCTGATTCTGATGATATGCCGATACTTTCCCCGCAGCTTATTCCCATGAAGGTCGCCTTGGATGAGCCATTGGGGGGGTCTGGTGCTGAGGCTGGCCCAGATCAGCCCAGCCCTGTGTTTATCACAGAGGAGATGCTAGCTGTATCCCTAGGGGGGCTAGAAGAGAGATTAGCAGCGTTGATCGCTAGATCTATTCCTGGCAAGAAACGGGCTAGATCCCCATCACCAAAAGGTGTATCCTCAGATGCTGAAATTCTCTCTCTGGAGGAATTGGAATCGCAGGAGGATCAACTAGACCTGAACCAAGAGGGTTCAGGGATTGAGGGATCTACCTCTGAGGAACCATTTTCAGACTCCCAGACAGAGAGACTGTGGGTACAGTCTTTGACGGACATGGTCCGCTCGGCATTTAATTTACCATTGCCAGAGCCTCAGGTTCCTGCGGTATCCTCTCTGGGCTCTTTGAAAGCTCCTTTAAGCAACGCAGTTTTTCCGGTCCATCCTCTCTTGGAGGAATTGATCTTTCAGGATTGGGTACGACCGGACAGGATTTTTCTGCCGCCGAAGAGATTTGCGGTCATTTACCCTATGGAGGAAAAATTCTCGAAGAGGTGGAAGCTCCCAGTGGTGGATGCAGCCATCTCATGTGTGAATAAATCACTAACTTGCCCGGTGGAAAACATACAAATGTTTAAAGATCCGGTTGATAAACGGTTAGAGACACTTTTAAAAGCATCCTTTGCTACGGCAGGAGCAGTGGTACAGCCAGCTGTGGCTGCAATTGGAGTTTGTCAGGCGTTAAAGGACCAGACAAAAGAAATGCTAAAAGACATGCCTACCCAACAGGCAGAAGAGTTTTCTGACATTCCCAGAGCTCTGTGTTTTGCGGTAGATGCTATAAAGGATTCCATCCAGCAGGCCTCTCGTTTATCACTATTTTTGGTGCACATGAGAAGGCTCTTATGGTTGAAGAACTGGGCGGCGGAGCCCCCATGCAAAAAGCTTCTGGCAGGGTTTCCCTTCCATGGAGGACGACTCTTCGGAGAGGATCTGGATAAATACATTCAGACTATTTCAAGTGGCAAAAGTACCCTTTTACCAGTCAAAAAGACATTCCGGGGTCCTACATTTAAAAGGCAGCTCTTTCCTGTCTCAGGGCCCTCAAATTCCAGGCAGTATCGACGGCCGCCTGCGCGATCCAACTTTAACAGTAGATCGCAGGGACAGGCCCCTGGGGGTAAGAGACCATGGTATCGCAAGCCGACAAAACCAGCCCCTATGTCTGCCTTATGAAGGGGCGCCCCCACTCTCGCGGGTGGGGGGAAGGCTTCGTTTCTTCTCAGAAGTTTGGGAAGCCAAGATCCCTGACAAATGGGTCCGGGCGTCTGTAACCACAGGCTACAGACTGGAGTTTCTAAAGTTTCCTCCGCCTCATTTTCAAGAGTCAAGGCTACCAAAGGATCCAGCAAAGAAGGCCTCGATGCTGGCAGCTTTGGATCACCTGCTTTGCCAGGACGTGATAATAGAGGTGCCAGCCCAAGAGCAGGGGCTAGGTTTCTTTTCCAATCTCTTTGTCATACCAAAGCCCAACGGCGATGTCAGGCCAATCTTAGACCTAAAGAGTTTAAACGTTTACCTAAGGGTTCGTTCCTTCCGGATGGAATCCATCCGGTCAGCAGTCGCCACGCTCCAGAGGGACGATTTTCTGGCTTCCATAGACATAAAGGATGCTTACCTTCATGTACCAATCTTTCAGTCGCATCAAAGATTTTTACGCTTCGCAGTGGGGCAGCGACACTTCCAATTCAGGGCGCTCCCCTTCGGGCTAGCCACGGCCCCCCGGGTATTCACGAAGATCCTAGCCCCAGTTTTGGCCAATCTAAGGATCCAAGGGGTCACAGTCCTAGCATACTTGGACGACCTTTTAATCATAGATCACTCACGGCCGTGTCTGCAACAGGCAGTAAACCTCACGGTTCAGTACCTCGAAAGGTACGGCTGGGTCCTAAACCGGGAAAAGTCAGCGTTCCAGCCTACAAAGCAGTTGGAATACCTCGGCATGAGGTTAGACACAGAACAGCAAAGGGTGTTCCTGCCCCTTGTAAAGATCGAGGCTATCAAGGGGTTGGTTCAGTTGGTTCTAAGCAAGAAAAAACCAACTATTCGCCTGTGTATGCGATTACTAGGCAAGCTAGTGGCCACGTTCGAGGCAGTACCATACGCTCAGATCCACACTCACGTCCTACAGGCAGCCATTCTAGCAGCCTGGGGCAAGAGAGCACATGCCTTGGAGTCCCCTTTGACGCTATCATCAAGGGTCCGACAAAGCCTGGCCTGGTGGTTGAACCCTCAGAATCTTCTAAAGGGAAGGTCCTTCAGCCCCATTGTCTGGAAGGTAGTTACCACAGACGCCAGCCTGGCAGGCTGGGGGGCGGTCTTGGAGGGGTTCTCTCGCCAGGGAACTTGGGTGGAAGCAGAGAGGCAGCTACCCATCAATGTCTTGGAGATCAGAGCTGCTCGCCTAGCCCTCCTGGCATGGACCTCCAGATTACAGGGGTCCCCGGTGAGAATCCAGTCAGACAATGCCACAGCGGTGGCATACATAAACCACCAAGGGGGAACCAGGAGTCAGGCCGCTCAGAGGGAGGTGAGCTTGATTTTTCAGTGGGCAGAGGTTCATGTACCCTGCATTTCGGCGATATTCATTCCCGGAGTGGACAACCTGCAGGCAGACTTCTTAAGTCGCCAGATTCTGTCGCCGGGGGAGTGGTCTCTGCATCCCCAGGTCTTTCAGACAATCTGCCAGAAGTGGGGAATGCCAGACGTAGATATAATGGCATCCAGGTTCAACAAGAAACTAGACAGGTTCGTGTCTCGAGCGAGGGACCCTATGGCCTGCGGAACCGATGCGTTGGTTTGCCCTTGGCATCAATTCAAACTTCTATATGCATTCCCTCCGCTACAGTTACTTCCTCGCCTGTTGCGCAGGATCAGAGTGGAGCACAAGCCAGTCATTCTAGTAGCTCCAGCTTGGCCCCGGAGGACATGGTACTCGCTAGTCCTGAAGATGGCAGTGGGAGACCCTTGGACTCTTCCTCTACGACCAGACCTACTCTCACAAGGCCCGATCCTCCACCCTACATTACAGCGTCTAAATTTGACGGCCTGGAGGCTGAATCCCTGATTCTCAGGGGTAGAGGTCTGTCTAGGCAGGTAATTCCTACCCTGATTAGGGCTAGAAAGCCGGCCTCCAGGGTGATTTATTACAGGGTGTGGAGGAACTACGTAGGCTGGTGTGAATCCAAAAGATGGAATTCCCGCAAATATACCATTGATAGGGTGTTAAGTTTTCTCCAGCTAGGAGTGGATAAAGGCCTGGCATTAAGCACAATCAAGGGACAGATTTCAGCTCTGTCAGTGTGGTTTCAGAGGCCGCTGGCCACCCACTCGCTGGTAAAGACCTTCATACAGGGGGTCTTGCGTATTAATCCTCCTGTCAAGTCACCAATTTGTCCATGGGACTTAAATCTTGTCCTGTCCACTCTACAGAAACAACCCTTTGAGCCGTTGGCTGAGATTCCTTTAGTTTTACTGACAAGAAAGTTGGTATTCTTGGTCGCCATAGTTTCGGCCAGGAGAGTGTCAGAGTTAGCAGCCTTATCGTGTAAGGAACCATATCTCGTTCTACATAAGGACAGGGCAGTTCTCCGGCCCCATCCTTCCTTTCTACCAAAGGTTATATCCAATTTTCACTTGAACCAGGATTTGGTACTTCCATCCTTCTTTCCGAAACCCACATCTAGAAAGGAGGGGTTGCTGCATACCTTGGATATTGTCCGGGCCATGAAGGCCTATCTTAAAGCTACAGAAAAGATCCGGAAAACAGATGTGTTGTTCGTCCTACCAGATGGCCCCAAGAAGGGGCAGGCAGCTGCAAAATCCACCATCTCGAGATGGATTAGACAATTAATCATTCAGGCCTACGGTTTGAAGAGGTTGCCTCCTCCTTTGTCGGTAAAGGCCTATTCTACCAGGGCCATGGGCGCCTCCTGGGCAGCACACCATCAGATCTCTATGGCTCAGATATGCAAGGCGGCGACGTGGTCATCAGTCCACACGTTTACAAGGTTTTATCAACTAGACGTGAGAAGGAATGCGGATTCAGCCTTTGGGCAGGCAGTACTACAGGCTGCGGTTTAAGATCCTCGGGATCAGGGGCACCCTTGGTTGTAAAAAAAAAAAAAAAAAAAAAAAAAAAAAAGTTTTTCTTGACTAAGTTGGAATTATTATTATTATTTGAGTATACCTCTAAATTAAATCTTGTTTGAGAAGATGTCTCCCTCCCCTCATTAAAGCATTGCTTTCGGACATCCCATATAGTAATGAATATGCCGCTCTGTGTCCCGTGATGTACGAGAAAGAAAAAGGGATTTTTAAATACAGCTTACCTGTAAAATCCTTTTCTTGGAGTACATCACGGGACACAGAGCTCCCACCCCTCTTTTGGGGAACATTTTTGGGAGGCATACTGCTTGCTACAAAACTGAGGGACTCCCTCTAGGGGAGGGGGTTATATAGGGAGGGGACTTCCTGTTTGAGATTGCCAGTGTCCACACCTGAAGGTACTCCATATAACCCATATAGTAATGAATATGCCGCTCTGTGTCCCGTGATGTACTCCAAGAAAAGGATTTTACAGGTAAGCTGTATTTTAAAATCCCTTTTTTCTCCCTCGTCTTCCAGGACGGCACTGTGAGAGTAGACTGGCTCACCTGACAGGAAACACAATCAAAAATGAAGTTTAAAAGGCCCCACCCCTCCCGTGTGCCTCAGTTCTGATTGTGTTTCCCTTGCAGCGAAACGTTTATTTTTTTTTCTTATGACCTAAAGCCTGGGGCTGGTGGTCCCCCCCCCGGAGCCCGGACCGCAGGTACTGGGTGCCGTTGGGTCCGGTGTAGCTTGCTACCCCCCGGGGGGTTTCCCCTTCATCTTAGTCCAGGGGGGAACAGGAGAAGTCACAGACTCCCCTGGACGCCGGAGCCTCCTAGGAGGGCAGGGCTCTCCAGTGCTCCGAAGAGGCCACATCCTCTCTCCCCCCGCCTGGTTCCTACCTTGGAGGTTGGGCGAAGGCCTCCCCCTTCCTGCTGGCTCCGTCCGGGGGTTCGCCGGACCGCATGGCGGGTAGTTAGGCGCCGCTCCGAGCGGCGCCATTAGCATCCGGGCGCCTGTTGATGACGCGCACGGCGCCGTGACGTCATTCCGCTCCCGCGCGGCAAGATGGCGGCCCCCACCGGACAGACGCTGCAGGCGATCGGGGCACACGATAAAGCAGCCAGGGAGATAGAGGGGCCTGGCGGTCTCAGAGCGTATCCATGGAAGACCTCTCCTCGGCACAAGGCGCGACTATGGAGGAGGACCGTCGTTTTCCTATGGCTGCAGAGGAAACCACCAAGGGTGAGTCTTTCCTTTTTCATAGGGGGTTTGTTGTTGTTCCCCCCCCCCCCCCTCCCCTAATCCTGAGAGGTGAAGGCTAATGGGCATATGTTTCTCCCTGATATGTTTAGGTGAAGACCCTGTTGCCCAGGGGGAGGCCAGCAGA
Source organism: Rana kukunoris (assembly GCA_029574335.1). NCBI lineage: Eukaryota > Metazoa > Chordata > Amphibia > Anura > Ranidae > Rana > Rana kukunoris. Next base: position 422,728,358 of record CM056051.1, on the reverse strand, counting down.
GTGGCTAAGCCTCCTAAACGTGTTAGGAGATGTGGCAATTGCAATGACAAATTACCAGTTGAGCATAACAAGCCATTTTGTTCTAAGTGCATCTGTAAGCTAACAGGGAAGGAAACCTCACAGATTATGAAGCAATTTCTCTCGGTTCAGACCGAAATGCTATCTACCCTAAAGGAGTTTCAATCTTCCCTAAGTAGAAAGAACATTGATTCTCCGGTTCCGGGCCCCTCCTCCCAGGAATCCTCTTCAACCTCTCGTCAGTTTGTACCACTACAGGCTCGTAGAGTGTACCCCTCGGATTCTGAGGAGTCCGAGTTAGCCTTACGTAGTGAATCCCTGGTTGACAGCCAGGCAGAGGAGGAGGAGGATACCAGGACAGGAAAATATATGTTTCCTACTGATGATATGGAGGGTCTTTTAGCGGCTGTTTATGCTACAGAGCACATTCAAGAACCAGCAGAGCAGGTCTCAGCCCAGGACAGGATGTACAGGGGTTTAATAAAACCTCAAACCATGACCATCCCGGTCCATCAGTCACTAAAGGACATTATCCTCAGGGAGTGGGCAGAACCTGAAAAGAGCTTACCTAGTTTCAAAACTTGGAAACGCCGCTGTCCCTTTAAAACGGAGGTAGTAGACACCTTTTTTAAGGTCCCTAAGCTTGATGCCTCCTTGGCACAGGTCTCAAAACAGTCAGACCTTTCCTTTGAGGACTCAGGCAGTTTAAAGGATGCCATGGATAGGTGTACCGACACTTCTCTCCGTAGAGCTTGGGAAGCCAATGCAGCTGCCCTTGGTCCTGCATTGGCCTCAGCCTGCGTGGCAAGAAATGCCGACGCCTGGACTTCCAAACTTCTAGACCATATCCCCAATTCTTCCAAGACTAAGGAGATACGAGATTCCCTCCAACTTATTAGCGGGGCAGTGGCCTACCTGGCAGACGCAGCGGTAGAAACCATTCGCGCCTCAGCCAAGACCGGGGCCCTTATTAATGCCTCTAGGAGGGCCGTCTGGCTAAAGACTTGGAGGGGTGATCTTGCCTCAAAACGCCGCCTATGTGCACTCCCCTTCAAGGGTTCCCTCTTGTTTGGGGAAGCCTTAGATCAGGCTTTGTCCAGGTCTTCTGAGAAGGGGAATAAGTTCCCTTCAAAACCTAGGCAGAGTAGGAAGCGGTCCTTTCGTCCCAGCCAGAGAAAGATTCCGGCCCCGGACAAAGGACAATCCACCAGTCGACGTTGGCCCTTTGGTAAGGATAGACCAAAGGGGGGGATCCTTTTTGCCAATCCCAAACCATCCGGAAAGGACACCAAGTGACGGGAAGGTGGGGGGCAGGCTCGCCAGGTTTCTTCCAGCCTGGGAGAACATAACCCAGAGTCCCCATGTCCTACAGATAATCAGGGAGGGTTACCACTTAGAGTTCAGAGAGCTCCCCCCCCGGCCTTTCTCCTCACCCACATCCCAAGGGACTCCAGCAAAGCTATAGGCCTCTCCCAGAATATTACAAGTCTGGCGGAACAGGGGGTCATAATCCCAGTCCCACCAGACCAACAAGGTCAGGGAGTATACTCCCACATTTTTGTGGTTCCCAAGCCGGATGGCAAGTTCAGATTGATAATCAATCTGAGACCTCTGAACTCCCATCTCCTCTACAAAAGATTCCGGATGGAAAGCGTTCACAGCCTCAGGAGTCTTTTGTTAGAGGGCGTCTTTATGGCAACCATAGATTTGAGGGACGCCTACCTGCATGTCCCGATTTTTTCGGGACATCAGAGGTTTCTGAGATTTGCCCTCGCCTCCGCACAGGGAATTCAGCACTGGCAGTTTGCTGCCCTCCCCTTTGGTCTGGCCTCCAGCCCAAGGGTATTTACGAAGATCCTGGCGGAGGTAATGGCTCATCTACATCTGAAGGGGATCTCCCTCGTCCCCTATTTAGACGATCTCCTGCTTTTCAGCCCAAGTCAGGATCAGCTCCTTTCGGACCTGACCGTCGTCATGACCACTCTGGAGACGCTTGGTTGGATAATCAACAAGCAAAAGTCCTCCCTTCTGCCGGAACAGCGGAAGGTATACCTGGGGGTTATCATAGATTCCCGAGAAAAGAAGCTTTTTCTTCCCCAAGAGAAGTTCCAGAGGCTTGTGACGACGATCGGGTCTTTAGTGGCTACAGAAAATCCCTCCCTCAGAGAGATCATGAAACTGTTGGGTCAGATGACCGCCTGCATTCCAGCGGTCCCCTGGGCTCAACTACACGCAAGACCACTTCAGAGGTTCCTCCTCTCCGCCTGGAACGGGAAGGAGGACACTCTCGATTCCCGGGTCAGGGTTCCGATCATAGTCAAGGACTCCCTAGAGTGGTGGCTCCACCACCAAAACCTCCTGAAGGGCCGTCCGTGGAGTCAGACCGATCCACTGAAGGTCACTACGGACGCCAGTGCTTGGGGTTGGGGAGCCCATGTACAGGAACTACGGGCTCAGGGATCCTGGGATCATCGTCAAAGGCGGACCTCCTCCAACTATCGAGAATTATTGGCAGTGGGAGAAGCGCTGAGGGCGTTCGAAGGAAGAATTCAGGACAAAGATGTCCTGGTCCTTTCCGACAACGCTACAACAGTCGCCTTTCTCAACAGACAGGGGGGCACCAAGTCCCAGTCCCTTCTGACACTCTCCCTGGAGATCCTGGGTTGGGCGGAACAGAGAGTACCCTCTATTCAGGCAATCCACATAAGGGGAGCCACCAATCTGGAGGCCGACTTTCTGAGTCGTCAACCCATTTGTCAGGGAGAGTGGGAATTATGCCAGAAAACCTTCGACTGGATCTGTCGGCGGTTCGGGGTCCCGGAGATAGATCTCTTTTCCTGCAGGAAAAACAGAAAGGTGAACAAATTCTTTTCCCTTGTACAGGGACCGGGTTCCCAGGGGGTGGATGCGCTGGCCCAGGACTGGGATTTCCGTCTGGCTTACGCTTTTCCCCCGCTGAATCTGATCCCAAGGATCTTACAAAAGCTGGCCTCCGCGGAGACAAGATTAATCCTAATCGCTCCTTGGTGGCCCCGGAGATCCTGGTTTCCCATTCTGAAGCTCTGGTCTCTAGCTCCCCCGCTTCCCCTTCCTCTCCGAGCGGATCTCCTGCGGCAGGGGCCGATCTTTCATGCGAACCCAGGGTTTTTCAGCCTGACGGCATGGCTATTGAAAGGCGGAACTTGCAGCGGAAGAGCTGCTCGGATAGGGTCATAGATACCCTACTATCTAGCCACAAGAAAGTCACCAGACACATCTACGCAAAGGTCTGGACAGTCTTTTGCCGTTGGTGCACCACAAGGCGGATCTCTTCTCCCAAAACCCCCGACATCCTGGAGTTTCTTCAGGATGGCGTGGAATTAAGCTTAGCTACTTGAACTCTAAGAGTCCAAGTGGCAGCTTTATCATATTTTTTGGAGAAGAGCCTCTCAGCGGAACCCCTCATCAAGAGGTTCCTGACGGCTAGGGACAGACTTTCGCCTATGCAGATTTCCAGGGTCCCCTCATGGGATCTTCCCCTGGTCCTGGAACAGCTGACTAAGGCTCCATTTGAGCCTATAGACAGCATTTCTGTAAAATTTCTTACGATTAAATTTACTTTTTTGTTAGCCATCACGTCTGCCAAGAGAGTTGGAGACTTGCATGCTTTTTCTATCAAAGAACCCTTTCTACGGGTTTTTGAAGGGTTATTTTGACTCAGGATCCTCTGTACCTTCCCAAGGTGGCAACCAGGTTTCATAGGTCTCAGGAAGTTATACTTCCTTCTTTTTGCGCAAATCCCAGCAATGAAAAGGAAACCACTTTCCATTGCCTGGACGTAAGACGCTGCCTTTTAGTTTACCTAGAGAGGGTTAGAGAGTTCAGATCTTCCCCTCACCTTTTAGTTAATTTTTCAGGGCAGAAGAAGGGCCAACAGGCAACTAAGGCTTCCATCTCCAGATGGATTAGGCAGGCTATCTCTTTGTCATACACACAGGCAGGTAAACCACTTCCTGTTATTAAGGCTCATTCCACGCGTTCTCTGGCAACCTCCTGGGCAGAAAGGGCAGGAGCTTCCATAGAGCAGATCTGTAGAGCGGCAACCTGGTCCAGCCGGAATACGTTCATCAGGCATTATAGAGTCGAACTACTGTCTCCTCAAGACCTGAGTTTTGGTAGGAAGGTCTTACAGACGGTGGTCCCGCCCTAAGGTAGGCCTGAGGATTACTTGCTTTTCTCTCACAGTGCCGTCCTGGAAGACGAGGGAGAAAGTACCAGTTACTTACCGGTAGCTGGATTTCTACGATGTCTTACAGGACGGCAGGCCTACTTCCCTCCCTTTTACTTCTATCTATTTTCCTCCTTTTTCTGGGTCTCTGTTTATACCGTGTTCTAAAGAGCGGTTACTTATCTTAAACTGAGGCACACGGGAGGGGTGGGGCCTTTTAAACTTCATTTTTGATTGTGTTTCCTGTCAGGTGAGCCAGTCTACTCTCACAGTGCCGTCCTGTAAGACATCGTAGAAATCCAGCTACCGGTAAGTAACTGGTACTTTTTTCTCAGAGTTCTTTGCCATGAGGTGCCATGTTGAACTTCCAGTTGCCAGTATAAGAGAGTGAGAGCGATAACACCAAATTTAACACACCTGCTCCCCATTCACACCTGAGACCTTAGTAAAACTAATGAGTGGCATGACAACGGGGAGGGAAAATGGCTAATTGGGCCCAATTTGGACATTTTCACTTAGGGGGTGTACTCACTCTTGTTGCCAGCGGATTAGACATTAATGGCTTTATTTTGAGGGGACAGCAAATTTACAATGTTATGCAAGCTGTACACTCATGACATTTTAGCAAAGTGTAATTTCTTTAGCGTTGTCACATAAAAAGAAAAGATATAATAAAATATTTACAAAAATGTGAGGGGTGTACTCACTCTTGTGAGATACTGTATGTCCTATGAAATGGCTGATTAATTGGAGCCATAAATCGTGCACTTCATCGTTATGTGCAGCATTCTAAAAAAAAAAATCTCTGCCCAAATACACTGAATGATTATCTATGTGTAGGTGCGGAGAAAAGAGGAAAACACAGTTAGTGAAACGAAAGATAAAGAGGAAGCTAAACGAGAGAACAGCACACAATCACTACATCCAGAAGTCATTGAAGCAGCAACTGGAGCTGAAGAGCATCGTGTAATCAGTGATAAGGAGGTGGGTGGAGTTGGGGAGTCTCCTGTAATGGGTGAGAAGGAGTTGGGTGGAGATTAGGAGCCTCCTGTAATCAGTAATAAGGAGGTGAGTGGATCAAATAGCTTTCTACGTATATGTGGATGTCCGTGGAGCTTGGAAGCCACCTGTGCTCAGTAAATAGGGGGTTGGACTAAGTAGCCTTTTGTGATCAATGACCAGTAGGGTGGGTGAAACTGAAAACCTTTTATGATCAGTGAAAAGGAGGTGGGTGGAACTGAGGACCTTTCTTTGATCATTAATATGGAGGTGGGTGGGGCTAAAAAGTCTTTTGTGATCAGTTTCAAGGAGGTGGGTGGAACTAAGGGGCCTTCCGTGATCAGTGAGAAATATGTGGGTGGAATTGAGGAGCCTTCTATGGTGAGGTGGGTGAAGCTGAGGAACCCTGTGAACAGTGATAAGAAGTTGGATGGAGCTGAGGAGTCTTCTGTGATCATTACGTGGAGCTGTCCCTGCCGGGAGAACACAATGGTTATTGCCAGTGGCTTTATTGCTTGGTGTACAATCAGCCTGCCCATAGAATAATCGAATCTCAGCCAGTCCCTGCTGAACTGGCCTGCATTAATCAGTGATGATAATGTGGGTGGAGGTCAATAGCCTTCTGTAATCAGGTATAAGGTAGGGTGACCAGACATCCCCAGTTTTCGGGGACAGTCCCCGGATTGAGGACACTGTCCCCGGACCAAGTTTGTCCCCGGATTGGATTTGAACAGGGGCTGGGGCAATTTCAAAGACCGTGCAGAATAAAAATAAAAAATCTGAATTGCACCCCCTCGCTCCTACTTGCTTAGGGGCTGTTTTGTTTTTCATTATCTGTGCCCCTTTCTGATGATCATGTGCTGGTCGGAGCGGAGGGAATTTTCCGTCAGTTTCGGGTGCATGCCCATTCAGGTCCGCTCACATGTTCTTCGGCCTTGGCTCAAGTCCCGGCCAGCCATCTGCCTGCCTATCTCCTTGCTTTCCCTTGTGGATTGATCTTCCTCCGCTCCCCACCCAGTAGTAGCCGGGGCCTGGAGAGTAATACTTGACAGGCTGTGAGGCGGGCGGCAGGGGCAATGGGCAGAGGGTGGCCGATTGCCACCATTACTAGTAAAAATAAATATATATATGTCCCCGGATTTCATTTAAAAAATCTGGTCACCTTAGTATAAGGAGGTGGGTGGAATTTGGGGAGAGTCTTCTGTGAACAGTGAGAAGGCATTAGGTGAGGCTCAGAAGCCTTCTGTGATCATAAGAAAGAGTTGGGTGGCGCTGAGAAGTCCCTGTTAACAGTAATTAGGATGTGAGTGGAGATGAAGAGCTTCCTGTAAACAGTGATAAGGAGATAGATGGAGCTTAAAGTGGAGGTTCACCCTCCGGTGTCACATTTGACACCTTTCAGGGGGAGGGGGGTGCAAATACCTGTATGAAACAGGTATTTGACCACTTCCGGGTATTGACTCCCATGGGAGTCCGGCCCCTCTTCGTCATCCCCCTCCATCCCCCCCCTGCGTTGTGTTCTGGGAAACACTCGGCTCCCAGACGGGAATCAGCGGAACTGCACAGGCTATTCACCGCATGCGCAGTAGGGAACCGGGCAGTGAAGCCGCAGCGCTTCACTTCCCGATTCCCTTACAGAGGATGGCGACGGGGAACCCGAGAGCCAAGCTACCGCCCAGCTTAAGCGGACGCGCTGGACAGGTAAGTGTTATTTTATTTTAAGTCAGCAGCTGCTGTATTTGTAGCTGCTGGCTTTTAAAAATAAAATTTGCAGGTAAACCCCCCGCTTTATTAACCTTCTATTATCAATGGGAAGGAGATGGATGGGAGCTAAATAGCTTTCTGTAATTGGCTATAAGGAAATAAGTGGAGCTGAGGAGCTTCTTGTGAGTGACAAGGAGATGGGTGGAGCTCAGGAGCCTTTTGTGATCAGTAAAAAGCAGATGGATGGACTCTCTGTAATAAGTGATATATAGGCAGGTGGAGCTAAGGAGCCTTATGTGATTGGTAGGTGGAGGTTGGAGGTGGGTGGAGCTCAGTAGCCTTTTGTGATCAGTGAGAATGAATTGGGTAGAATTTAGTATCCTTCTGTGATCCATGAGAGGGTGGGCAGAGCTAAGAAGCCTTCTCTGAGCAGTGATAAGTTGGTAGGTGTAGCCTTGTAAGAATAAACAGTTGGGTGTAACACAATAATCTGTGATTAATAAAGATTCCAACCTCGGTATAAGTGATGATCCTCTGTGATTTTTTTTTACATATAATTGATATTCCTCCTGTGCTTCTCCATCCACAGCCTTTACATTCCCCCACTGCTTCCTCTCTATCTGATGCCAAAGATGAAGTGACAGAAGAAACAGCCACTGCAGGTCTGGTACCCGAGCCCCAGGAACAATGGTTAGTGAGACCTGATCTTCAGTGCAGCACTTCCATTGACCAGTCTCCATGAAAAACTGTGTGTATATACAGCAATGTGCAAAAGTTTTAGGCATGTGTGAAAGAATGCTTTCAAAATAAAAAAATGTTGATCAATTTAAAATATGAGTGAACAGAAGGAAAATCAAATCAATGTTTGGTACAGTTACCCCTTGGCGTCAAAACAGCATCAATTTTTATAGGTATACTTGCGCACAGTTTTTGAAGAAACTCGGCAGGTGGGTTGTTCCAGACTTGGAGAACTAACCACAGAACTTCTGTCTCTTCGTGTAATCCCAGACAGACTCAATGATGTTGAGCATAGACACAGTGATTGGCCAAAAAATAATAAGGCAGCAGATAAGACACATCATGCTTACTACCCTTCCACATTGGACGATGTCCACAGTGCCACCAGCAATGAAGTGGCAGAAACCAGTGTGATCCAGGTACTCCCATCTACTAGCCAGAGAATTCTGGTCAGAAGTGGTCTTCATCAAAGTATTGCGGCCAAAAAGCTATACCTCCAATGTGGAAATAGTTAGTAACTCAACTATGCATGAAAACGTAGCACTGGGGTGCAGAAAAATGACAGCAGGCACTCTAGACCGATGAGTACATTTTTTTTTTTTATATTTGGCTGAAGGGCTGAGCAGTACAGTATTGAGTGTCTGCAGGCAACGGTGAAGCATGGTGGAGGTTCTTTGCAAGTTTGGGGCTGCATTTATCTAAATGGAATTGGAGATTTGGTCAGGATCAATGGTGTTCTCAATGTTGAGAAATACAAGCAGATAATTATCCATCCTGCCTTACCATCAGGGAGGCATGTAATTGCCCCCCCCCCCTCCCCCAAAAAAAAAATTGGAGCATGAAGACAATCCCAAACATACAGCCAATGTCCTTAAAGTGGTTGTTAACCCACTTACCTATATTTCCACAATCCGTGCTGTTTCCTCATACAGTGCCCCCCCTGCCCCTGTGTTTTATTTTAAAAAATCTTCCTTCACCGTATGTAATCAGCTGTGCCTCCTCTCTGCCTGTCTTGCAGAAGCAGCGGGCGGGGCCAAGGTTTCCCCGCTGATGTCAGCAGCGCGCGGAGGAGAGGAGACACAGCCAGTGACTGCTGGGAGCCGCCGTTGGGTACAGTGAAGGAGGATTTTTTAAAATAATACACAGACAGAGGGGCACAGTATGAGGATACACCACGGATAGTAAATATACATTATAGGTTATTCTTGAAGCAGGAGGGGGGACAGGAGACAGACGCAGGAGAGCAGGCTATGGCTAATGCAGGCACGCAAATAGACCCGATGTCAGGGGCTCAGCAGCCATGATTATCTTGGTCTGTTTGCAGAGGGGAGGATATAGCCAGGCAGGATCAGCCAGGTATTACAGGGTGCCAAATTACAAAGCACAAGCACTCTTCTGTATAAACTGCTTTAAAGCAGGGGTCTCAAACTGGCTGTTCTCCAGCTGTTGCGGAACTTAGTCCCATCATGCCTCTGCCTGTGGGAGTCATGCTTGTAACGGTCAGCCTTGCAATGCCTCATGGGACTTAGTTTTGCAACAGCTGGAGGGCCGCCAATTTAAGACCTCTGCTTTAAAGTATCAGGATCCATATATTTTTTGGGGGAGGTCAACAAACGCTTTAAGTACTATCTTCAGTGTAAACAGGAACAAGGAGTCCTGGAAGTGATGGTTTGGTCCCCACAGAGCCCCGATCTCTGATCACTGATTCTGTCTGTGATTACATGAAGAGACAGAAAGGTTTGAGGCAGCTTACATCCACAGAAGAGCTGTTGTTGGGTTATTCCCTTCAAAAACTGTGTACAAGTGTACCTAGAAGATTTGATGCTGTTTTAAAGGCAAAGGGTGACCCAATATTGATTTGATTTGGATTTCTTGCTCTTTCATTTACTTTACAATTTTGTAATTGATAACAAATATACGATTAACACTTCTATTTCAGAAAAGCATTGTTCATTTACAGAATTTTTCACACCTGCCTAAAACTGTTGCACAATACTGTGTGTGTGTGTGTAAATATACCGCAGGACATTATGGGCTTTGTAGATTTCATCAGCTGGATGGTGATTGATGGCCATTTCCAGTCCATATATCAAAGCAAAATAGATGTAGACCTCTCTCGCCACCAGTCCTTATATCTGAGCAGAACAGATGTAGACACCTCCCACCTCTCTCCAGATCTGTAACGTGTTCTGTGCGGTCCCTCCAGTTTACAGGTTGTGACATCTGTCCTGACGTATACAGAGAGTGATGAGAAGCCAAGGGACCAGGAGCACAGCGGGATTCTCTTTGCCTATGAGTTTTCGGCTGACACCCTGAGAAGACATACATCCCTAGAGGGTGAGATGTGAGCATGGGGTTGTCTGAAGTCTAAGTCTTCGGGTGTTTGTGCTTGGCCGGGTCCCGTGACGCTCACACTGTTTTCTAATCACTGCATTAACCAGAGTAGAATACTACATCTTTATGTACTTATAATACTTAAAGCAGAACTAAAACCATTGATTTTACTGTTTTCCAAGACGCATTCAAGGCATGCCAGGAATGATAACTGTTACACTTGCTTGTGCTCTCAGCCGGACTGTCAAGCCATCAAATGGTTGGTGTCATAACTGATCACATGTGCAGCACCATGGCAACTGCAGATCAAACAGAGGCCAAGATGGAAGATTCCTTAGCTGTAAAGGATAGGAGGGTTCAGTTCCACTTTAACAAATTAAATGCGAGTATCCCAGTTTCCCTGCACAAGCTTAGCCTGTAAAACAGAAGCAGATGCTGACCCTAGTTAGTAGAGAAGCAAAATGCAGTTGAGTAATGTCATCTTTCTGTTTGTGTTTTCTAGCTGGGAATCTGACTCCTCTTCCAGAGCCACCAACACTACCGGTGACGGCAAAGCAGCCACAGCTGAGCGAAGGATCCCACTTCATGTGTGTTTAGCGGTGGGATGATTCAAGTTACAAGCATGTAAGAAGACCGGTCATTATATAATGTTTCTGCATTGTTCTGTCTGTGCTTGGATGCATATGTTAGCGGCTAAGTTCACATTTATTTCCTAATCTCCAGATCCCCTATGTACCGATCTAGCATTAATGTACTTTTTCAGAAATAAAAGAAAGCTTTTCATTTGTCCTACCTAGCCCTTATCTCAGTGTTCATGCTTCATCGTATGACCCTTAAGATAAGAAAACTGTTAAGACACAGGAAGCAGTTCATCAGCTGACCTCATTAACACACACCCTGCATCTGCCCTCCACCTTCCAGGAGATTGGTCCCACCCACCTCTGCAGGTGCTAATTTTTTCAATGATCACCATTCTCATTAAATACACAGCCAGTGATCAATTTTTTTTTTCATACCTCTATCTTGCATAGATTGTTCATTTGGCAGAGTGTGCAGGAGCTGAGCAACCAGATAACCACCTATGTGGATCGCTGTAGTGGTGAAAATGGGAGAAGTATGTACTGGGTTCTGTAAAGCTCACTATACAGTCACTGTACAGTCTCCTTTAGATCTACCATCAACTATGTAGTGCAAGGGCCTGCCTGATTGGACACAGAGTGATTGGATAGATGATGGGTCCTCCTATTCTATTGTTTTATACAATTTATGCACCTTTATACACCTACAATTAAGTAGTTGCACTTTCAGTGGCATTAATTGTTAAGGGCACACCAAACACAGAAGCAAACACACATTTTGCCGCATTAAAAACCTAAAATGCATAGTAAATTGTGCAAAACGCCAGAATGTCCCACATGCTACTTTGCTACATGTAGCGCAGCCAATTGAAATCAACGGGGGGCCCTATGCGTGTCACAGGTTTAAACATGCCAAACACGTGCTTCCATTATGCTAAATGTGAATAGGGCCTGAAAGTGAAATTGGTGTATTTACACAAGGTCAGTGAGGCACCATTCACATCATTGCATTTCAAACTGCGTTTGCAGCGCATTTCTGAAACCCACGGCAAAGCATGCATTTTCTGTGCAGTTTTCCATGCATTTGGAAAAGCACAGATGTGAATGGAGCCTCACTGTTCCTGGTATACACACAAATTTCACTTTCGGGCCGTATTCACATCTAGCGTAGTGGGAGAACACATTTTTTGGCACGTTTTTCCCATGACAAACATAGGACTACACGTGGCAAAGTAGCTCATGGGACATTTTGCCATGTTGCACTTTTTTTACTGTATTTTGCTGCATTTGTCACTTTTTTCACCTGTCAAAATGTGTTCGCTTTTGTGTTTGGTGTGTCGGTAACAATGACACCGAAAGTGCAACTTGTTAATTTTTATGTGTATAAACGTGGCCATACTCTTTACAATCTCCTTTTGGATTTACCATTACTATATAACCACTTTAAGACCAGGCCTTTTTCTGACATTTGTTGCTCACTAATTAAAGTCTGTTTTTGCTAGATAATTACTTAGAATCCCAAAACTGTATATTTTTTTTTTTTAACGGAGACCATAGAGAATAAAATCCTGGTCGTTGCAATATTTTTTGTCGCACTGTATTTGCTCAGCGGTCTTTCAAACGCAATTTGTTTGGGAAAAGATGCACTTTAATGAATTAAAAATACAAAACAGTAAAGTTAACCTAATTTTTTGTATAATGTGAAAGATGATGATAAGTGAGTAAATGAATACGAAACGTGTCATGCTATAAAATTGCGGTACTTAAAAATCCCCTTAGGCGACGCTTTATTTTTTTTTACAGGTTGCCAGTTTAGAGCTACAGGGGAGGTCTTGCACTAGAATACCTCACATGTGGTTGAACACTGTTTACATATGCGACCATGATTTACCTACGTGATTGCTTCTGCATGCTTACTGACACCGCTGGTAAATCCGGAAACCACCAGGAAGTGGCGGGGGGGGGGGGCAACTCTCCCGCTGCCTATACAAGTGATCTTTGCGGCAAATTCGCCGCTGAGATGACTTTTATATGAAAGCTGACCGCTGGCTCTAAATAAAGATACTGAGGGCTTTCACACTGGAGCGGTGCGCTGTCAGGATGAAAAAAAAAATACTAAAAGCAGCATCTTGAAGGTGCTTTAGGAGCGGTGTATACACCCTTTTAACCCCTTTTTCGGCCGCTAACCAGGGTTAAAAGCACCATGCTAGCGGCCGAAGAGCGCTGCAAAAACTACAGTTTTTTTTTACCAGTGTGCACAATTTTATAGCATGACACGTTCCATGTCCATTTACTCTGCACAACATCATCTTTCACATTATACAAAAAATTAGGTTAACTTTATTGTTTTGTTTTTTTAATTCATTAAAGTGCATCTTTTCCCAAACAAATTGCTTTCACACTGGGGCAGACGTCGGCGGTAAAGTGCCCTTAATGTCGAAGTAATCATGTATATTTACAGTAAGCGAGTGGCAAGTGGATAATAAAAGGGCCCATCATCTATTCATTCACTTTGTATTCAATCAGGCAGGCTTTTGCACTGCATAGTTGATGGTGGATCTAAAGAAGATTGTACAATTGGATCATATAGCGTATGGTGAACTTTACAGAACCCAGGACATAATTCTCCTGTTTTCAATACTACAGCTCTAATCCACGTAGGCTATTATCTGATCACTCAGCTTCTGCACACTCTGACAAATAAACGATGGTCATGGTGATAACAGATTGCATTGGAAAAACCTGCACAGGTGGATGGGAACGATCTCCTGGAAGGTTGAAGTCGGCTAATGACTCCTTCCTATGTCCTAACAGTTTTCACATCCTAAGGTCCATCCAAGAAGTAATGACTTTTTTTTTTTTTTATACAAGCGCCGACACTGAGCACTGAGGTATGGGCTGTGTAAGATAAATTAAAAGCTTTTTTATTTCTGCAAAAGAAGTACGTTAACGCTGTATTTGTACATAGGGAAGCTGGAATTATGGCGGAGGTGAGTGAACTTGGCCTTTTAAGCTTGTATTTTGGACCCACATAAAAGTTTGTAGCCCCCCCCCCCCCAGCAAATGACTGAGTTAGGTGTTACCAGTCAAGGGTACTGGACTCCAGACTGTCAAATGACACAAGGCCACAACTAAACCCATAATATCAGGGGATCTACAGAAAACCAAGCAACATGGTACAGAGTAGGGTTGTCCCGATACCACTTTTTTTGAGACCGAGTACAAGTACCGATACTTTTTTTCCAAGTACTTGTCAATACCGATTACCGATACTTTTTTTAATGTCATGTGACAGTGGCAGTATTTAATTTTTTTTTACAGTGCTTTCTCAGATTCCCCAGTCCCTTTCTCTGTAGCCTCAACTAAAATGAATGGAGAGAAGCTCCTCGCCATTCATAAACTGAAGCATCGTAAACACAGGTTACTATGCTCAGTTATGTGAATGGACAGAGTCAGTGATCACTGACTCTGTTCATTCGGAAAAGGTCAAGAAGGACAGATCGAGGGGGTGGAGGAGGACATTGCGGGGGGAGAGCAGCACAGAGGGGGACACAGAGCACAGAGGGGGAGAGCAGCAAGGAGGGGGACAAGGACCCGGAGGGGGACACACAGCACGGAGGAGGATACAGGGACAGTCAGCGGTGATCGGCTGATCATGAGCGGCTTTGGGAGTGGGAGTTACAAGCACTAATCACTGCTGTATAATTTTAACTAAAGCAGCTGAAAAGGGGGCAGATCAGTGCTTGCAACTCCCCTGCCGCACCGTTCACCCTGACTGCCCAGGTATCGGGTGAAGCATCGGAGCATTTCCCCGAGTACAAGTACACGGGGAAATGCTCAGTGTTGGTACCGATACTAGTATCGGTATTGGGACATCCCTAGTACAGAGGTTTGATCTATGCTGGGATTGATCATTCCATTCAGTTCTAGTGAAAAGAAAGTTGGAGTTTAGCTTTAAATATTGTGACAACAGTTTGGGGATAGGTCCCTGCCATCTAGGTCTTCTCATCCAGCATTTGTACCCAACTCCACAAATTGGCACACATTTCCACAGACTCTCCAAAATCTTATGGAAAGTGTGATGGTCAGGAGTTCACAAACTTTTGACCATATACAGTAATTTAGATGCATCATGAACAGCCTTCGTAAGTACGTAAATGGGAAGATATCGCATCAAGAATTCTGCAGGTAGGTTCATTTTTTTGCTAATACACCTGGTTGCAGCACGCTGGTAAGAACATGACCAATGTAAAGTATTAGTCTTGGACAAGTCCGTTAATTGTGCAAATTAATGCCCAAGCATAGAAGAGCCCAAATGTTCTTTGTAATGCTCGATCTCACGCTGTTTTTTATCTTTCAGTCCAGATGCTGCGATTGCGGAGGACGTTGTGCGAATTTTTACTGTACAGTTTTTAACCAAAATTGGAATGGCGCTGCCGTGTGACTTTAGATTCCCGCTTGCTGCTACTTTGTTTTCTTGCACATGAAGGTTTAAGAGCCAAAATGTGAGACTTTCCTGCTGGGTGACGGAGGAGGTTTCCTTTCATCATGAACACTTATCTGCTCTGCTTCTGTTCATCGCCACATGTCCGCCTTTCATCTTCTCCACCAGACTTATATTATAAGAGACTACAGTATATAATTTTACACTTAATTTGTAAAAATCTCTATATATTTATATTTAATATGTGCCATTTTCTGATCTTTGAGTTTACATCATTCATACCGCTGTGTTTGCAGTCACTGCCACTTCATGGGATCTGCAATTCTTCCAGGAGGGAATCTGTGCAGCAATAAAAAGGCTCTTCTACTGGTACAGAGTGTAAAAATGTAATTATTATCATTATACAATCCACCACACATGATGTAAGTAGGTCCAAATACCAATGTTCATAGCTCATTCCTTTTATAACATGCCAAATAAATGTTGATGTTGTTTAATACCCGCCTATAGAATTATTTTTAACATGTATGTGACATGTATCAAAAGTTATTATTCATACTTCTGCTCCAAATATTTGTGTGAAATTTATTCCTAGAATTCCTGGGATGTGATGATTATCATATAAAACGTCTTTTTGTAATTTGTTGGTAGTTCTTTAACTGCTTGCCAACCAGCCGCCACAGTTATACTACAGCAGCCTGGGATGGCTGCGCCAATCGTTATAACTACCGTATTTATCTGCGTATAACGCGCACTTTTTTTCCTCTGAAAACAGAGGGTAAACAGTGCCTGTGCGTTATACGCCGATATCATGTTTCACCAGCAGGGGGGCGCGGACCGTCCATGTTATTGTAAAACGAAGCTTGTAAATGTTTCTATAGCTCCATTTTTTTCAGGCTGCGCTCCTTCTCTGAGTGTATTTTTGATTGGAGGAGGAGAGCAGTCACATGCCCATCAGAGGAGGGCAGTCGTGACCAGGTCGGTGAAAAAAACAGAGCTATTGAGGTAAGTGGAAGCTTCGTTTTGCAATAGGAGACACAGAAGGAGCAGTGTGGAAGGGGCTGACAGTGCTTTTTTCATTTTTTTTTTTTTTTACTTAATTGTAGAGAATGCTGGCAGCACTGTCCCAGGAGACTGGGGGTCTCCTGTGAGTGCAGAGGGGGCTGTGTACTGGATGGGGGATGTATAATGAATGGGGACTGTGTACTGGGGGGGGCTTGTATAATGGATGGGGGCTGTGTACTGGATGGGGGATGTATAATAGGTGAGGGCTGTATACTGAGGAGGGGGGCTGTGTAATGTATAGGGGGATGTGTACTGGATGGAGGAGGCTGTGTACTGGATGGGGTGCTGAGAATTTTTTTTCCCTTAAACTCCCCTCTTAAAATTGTGGTGCGTGTTATACGCCGATAAATACAGTATATGCTGGCTCTTTAAGAGCGTGTCCCTTGAGCCGATGCATGTGCCCGGGGAATGAACGAGAATGGGGATCTCTGTGTGTGTAAACACAAAAACCGGTTCTGTCAGAGAGGAGACAGATCGTGTGTTCCTACTAAGTAGAATCAACGATCTGTCTCCTCCACCAGTTATTCTTATCACCCCACAGTTAGAAACCTAGGGAAAACATTGAACCCTTTGATCACCCCCTAGTGTTAACCCCTTCCCTGCCAGTAACAATTTTACAGTAATTGGTGGCTATTTTTAGCTCTGATCGCTGTATAAATGTCAGTGGTCTCAAAAAAGTGTCCGATCTGTATGCCACAATGTAGAAGTCCCGAATATAAAATCACAGGTTGCCACCATTACTAGAAAAAAATAACTAATTATAAAGATTACAAATCTATTACTTATTTTGGAGACGCTATAACTTTTGCGCAAACCAATCATTATACGCATATTGCGATTTCTCATATTTCGTAAAAAAAAAAAATGTAGCATACATATCGGCCTAAACTCTTTTTATGGGGATATTTATTATAGCAAAAAGTACAAAATACTGTGTTTTTTCAAATTTGTTGGTCTTTTTTTGTTTATAGTGCGAAAAATAAAAACCGCAGAGGTGGTCAAATACCACTAAAAGAAAGCTCTATTTCTGGGGGAAAAAATACATAAATTTTGTTTTTGGGTACAGCGTCGCACGACCGCACAATTGTCAGGTAAAATGACGCAGTGCTGTATCGCAAAAAATGGCCTGGTCAGAAAGGGGGCAAGTCCTTCTGGGGCTGAAGTGGTTAACAAAGGCCTGATCACATCTAGCGCACTGCAATGTGAAGTGCATTTCTATGCATACACATTCACATTGTACCCTAATGCAGGGCATAACACAAGGTTGGTTGCAGTTCACTGAAAATAATGGGTACAGGTGCAGTTTTTCTGTGTTGGGACTCATTTAAGGGCTCTAGTACACAGCGGTGCTTACTTGATAATGCCCATTAAACACGAGTCAACAGATTTCCATCCACCTTATTGGTGACGTATGAAGGACAGTTCTGAGACTTGTGTTGCATCTGTCTGAATACAATCTGATTCTATTGCAAAATAGAATCAATTTGTGTTGCAGGCAAAGCAGGTCAAGTGTACCCCTCGAAGACTAAATGTATGCACACTGTGTTCCTGTGTAAAATCTATGATGATCACAGTATAGACAACCACACTAAGGCTCTGTTTCCACTAGTGTGACTTGTCATGTGACTTTGGACACAGTCACAGCCCATTGATTTCAATGGCACCCGTTCCCATCTATGCGACTTTGACAATCGGAGACTTTGAAAAGTTACAGGCACTACTTTGATGCAGCTTTGATCCAGAGAGTGTAAAGTTGGATCAAATCTGCACTCAGTCACATCAAAGTTGCACATTAAATCACGCAACTTTGGGGTCGTAATAGTGGAAATGTCACAGCCCATTCATTTTAATAGTACTTGTTCCCATCTATGTGACCTTAAAAAGGTACCTGCACTACTTTGATGCAACTTTTAATGCGACTTTGCTCCAGAGAGTGAAGCTAGTCACCCAAAAAAGTTCAGAAGTTACTTTTGGGTGACAAGCTTTGGGTGATGCGGTTTGCTGTGACTGCAGTGCGATTTATCATGGAATATCTGCACCACGTTTTTAGGTGCCAAATGAATGGCATGAATGGCATCTGAAATTCGTGATGTGCGATTTGTCTACCACAAGGTTTTGAAATCGCAGGCAGAATCGCGAAATCCCAACAAATTTTCTATAGAAAATCAGGAATTGTGTGTGTTTTGTTATGCCATGGTACCACCATTGATTTCTAAATTCGACCAACCATGTCTTTAATTTTACCAACCTAATTTTTTATTTTTTTTTTGTGGCCGGGAATCTTTTCTTTCTGTGAATTTTGAATTTTTTCCAGAAATTTTCCTTTAATGCACATTTTCTTTTCCGATTCTATTTCTCACGTGATTCTCCCATCATTGATTTTAGATTTTTTTTTTTCTTTTTTCTAAAATGCTGATCATTCAAATTCGATGCCCGTTTGAAAATCGGCTGTTGCTGCAGCTCATTAATGGTGCGAAATTCAAACGACAATTCTTGGATAAGATTTTCGAAAAGAAAATTCTATTGGCATTCGACCCATGTATAGAGGTCATGTATTAACCTGTGCAGTGCCATAATGCGTGTCTGAATTTTAAGATTGATCCTACTATCGGCTGCGCATACAGAGCAACAACAGGAGCAATGCATATCTTATGCGGTGAAGGTAGCAGAAGTTATGCCTTTGAGACCCCTTTCACACTGGGGCAGCCTGTGCGTTGGCGGTAAAGCGCCGCTTGTTTTTGCAGCACTTTACTGCTGTTTAAGCAGCACTTTTCGGGATGCTTTTAACACCTGCTAGCGCCCCAAGAAGGTGTTAAAATACTGTAGCTGCTGACTTAGGACACATACCTGTCCAAGGTTCCTGCAATGTCTGCACCGTGGCCAATTTTTGAATCGGCTTTTGGGTGCTGCTGCCACCAATCATGTTGAGAGAAACCGGCAAGTGAAGCCTTTTCTACAGCTGCGCTTTCTGACTGGCCCGGCGGCGGAAGATGGGGGCAGAATTTCCGAGGGACGGAGCAGCGACGTTGTCTCCAAGAAGTGGGAAAGGGTACTGTTAAAAAATGGGTACCTGTTTCCCCCTCCCCCTGAAAGGTGCCAAATGTGGCACCAGAGGGGGGAGAAAGCAAATAAGCAGAGCAATGTTATCAGTAGATTGTCTCTACAAACTCAAATAAAAATGGAGAGCAAATGAGCATGTGCAGAGCAGGGTGAGATGGTGTATTACTGGATTTTACACAGTATAGACACTTATTTTCAATGTTTTACAAAAGGGGCCAACACAGAAGTTATCTAGCAGGACTTAAAACTGAGGTTCGCCCACCGCTGCAAAAATGAAAAGCCAGTAGCTACACATACTGCAGCTGCTGGCTTTTAATAATCGGACACTTACCTGTCCTGGAGTCCAGCAATGTTAGAAACATCAGCTACGGTGCCATTTGCTGTCGGGTGCATGCCGCCACCATTGCAGGTAAGGGTACCCGGCAGTGTAGCCTTATGCCTCGTACGCGCGGCTGGGTTTTCCAGCGGGAAAACTGTGAGGAAAGCTTTTGGCCAGGAATCCCAGCCATGTATATGCTCGCTTGCAGTTTTTCTGATGGGAAAGCTGCCAAAATGCACTTGGAAAAAAAGAGAACCAGCTCTCTTTTTTTCCCCCACCGGGATTCCGAACGGACTTTATTCCCGTCAGAAATCCCGAGCATGTGTTCGAGGCATAGGGGCTTCATACCGGGAAATGTACTGCTCATGTACGAGGCTCCACTCCTCTCTCCTACTGGCCTGGCGACAGGGGAGGAGGAGGGAGTAAAGCGGTCAGCCAAGCAGTGACGTTAATGCGGCTGTAGCTCACGTAAGTGGGAACAGGATACCTGTCAAAGACAGGTATCCTGTAACCCCACCCCAATAAGGTGGCAATTGTAGCACTTGATGGGGGGAGGAAACTAATGAGCGGAAGTTACACTTTTAGGTGGAACTCCGCTTTAATTTTCTGACTAAACCACTTTAAGCAGCGGGTGTGAAAATTGTAGATTCACACTGCCGGCATCAAAACTATGAATTAACACATGTGAAATTATATACATAACAAAAAAAGTGTGAAACAACTGAAAATATGTCATATTCTAGGTTCTTCAAAGTAGCCACCTTTTGCTTTGATTACTGCTTTGCACACTCTTGGCATTCTCTTGATGAGCTTCAAGAGGTAGTCACCTGAAATGGTCTTCCAACAGTCTTGAAGGAGTTCCCAGAGATGCTTAGCACTTGTTGGCCCTTTTGCCTTCACTCTGCGGTCCAGCTCACCCCAAACCATCTCGATTGGGTTCAGATCCGGTGACTGTGGAGGCCAGGTCATCTGGCACAGCACCCCATCACTCTCCTTCTTGGTCAAATAGCCCTTACACAGCCTGGAGGTGTGTTTGGAGCCATTGTCCTGTTGAAAAATAAATGATGGTCCAACTAAACGCAAACCGGATGGAATAGCATGCCGCTGCAAGATGCTGTGGTAGCCATGCTGGTTCAGTATGCCTTCAATTTTGAATAAATCCCTAACAGTGTCTCCAGCAAAGCACCTCCTCCTCCATGCTTCACGGTGGGAACCAGGCATGTAGAGTCCATCTGTTCACCTTTTCTGCGTCGCACAAAGACACGGTGGTTGGAACCAAAGATCTCAAATTTGGACTCCTCAGACCAAAGCACAGATTTCCACTAGTCTAATGTCCATTCCTTGTGTTCTTTAGCCCAAACAAGTCTCTTCTGCTTGTTGCCTTTCTTTAGCAGTGGTTTCCTAGCAGATATTCTACCATGAAGGCCTGATTCACACAGTCTCCTCCTAACAGTTGTTCTAGAGATGTGTCTGCTGCAAAAGGTGGCTACTTTGAAGAACCTAGAATATGACATATATTTTCAGTTGTTTCACACTTTTTTGTTATGTATAATTCCACATGTGTTAATTCATAGTTTTGATGCCTTCAGTGTGACTCTACAATTTTCATAGTCATGAAAATAAAGAAAACAATTTGTATGAGAAGGTGTGTCCAAACTTTTGGTCTGTACAGTGTGTGTGTGTGTGTATATATATGTGTAATTTATATATATATATATATATATATATATATATATATATATATATATATATATATATATATATATATATATATTTATATATATATTTATATATATATATATTAAAAGATTAAAACATTTTATATGTATAAATAAACATGTATGATTATTTTAAACCGTGTTTAAAAAACCATTGGAGGTACATTCAAAGTCCATCTTCGTATATGATACTTTGGTCTTGCACTATATTAGGGATGATCTCTTTCAATGGGATTATGTATGAGATCACACCACTCTAATCTATTTAACTACAGCATACCTTGAGAGCCCTAGCGAAGTCCATGCCTCGATGTGTTATGGTAAGTGGTTATAATGTTATGGCTGATGAGTGTTTTTTTTTTTCACTACAAGCAAAGTACCTGAATGTGACCTCCTGCAGTGCCTGCACACCAGTGCTCACAGAGTGGGAAGAAGAGGCGGCAGAAGCAGGCAATCAGTTTAAATATGAGTTCACCCAACTAACTCTTAGGCCGCGTACACACGATCAAATCTATCTGCTGGAAACGGTCGGCCCAGAAAGATAGGCCAGCAAAGCTGATGTGGAGCTGGGGTGATCTCTTTGGGCTCAGTAGCAGCTTTCCCCCTATGCCCTGGTGTTTGTGTGGGGTGAGAGAGGGGTTTGCTGGTCAGTGCTGGGAGAAGCTTTACAGCTTTACACAGCGTTCTTCTCCTCACTTCAGTTCCAGTACAGTACTGTACGCCTATCACGTGTTGTTTCCCGCTCCGCGCCGTTACGCATACGACACTACGTCTTATTATCGGAGATTCGCCACGTCTTATTTTCGGAGATTCGACACTACATCGCTACGTCTTATTTTCGGAGGGGTGTCTTATATTTCGATCTTGCGCCGAAATCCCGCTACGGCTTATTTTCGGAGTACGTCTTATTTTCGGGGAAACACGGTAACAGTTATGAATGAACACAGTCATAGCTCACATTCAGAAAGAACTGTGCGGACCAGGACATACTCGTACATTTGTATACTCCTATTTACGGCTGGATTTGCTCAGTGCCGGCTCCCAGGCACTTTTACATGTGAGTGGAATAACTATATGTACACCATGATAGTCTTCTATATGTTACATGAGCGGATATAGAACGAGATTAAAGCCAAAGCATTGGGAGTGATTGCTGATAAACCTGAGAGAGGGAGTGGTTATCCCAATGAACTAAAGACAGATTTCAGAGGCCATCTGGTGAGTGGCCATTTTATCTGGTGACGATGTAGGCACTATTTGTGGTGAAGGTGGAAACATAGCTGGGCATCACTGCAAGAAATTATCTATTAAGGACTTTCTTGGCACATATACATATTTTTTATATAGATATTTTTCTGTATACAATTCATTTCTCTGATTGTAACAGTAGCATATTTAAAATCTTTTTGGATTTTTTCATTTTTTTATTTTTTTATGGATTGAGAGGTTCATATGTTATAGTTTGGCACAGGACACTGTATTGGTATTTATTGAACACTATTTGTTTGCACATTAATAACCATAGACACATGTATATACCTTTTTTTTTTTTGAGTAACAAGTTCACAGGATCAGTTGTGGTAAAATGTTTATATAAATATAAGTTAGCGTAATTTACTTCACAAATACACAAATTTAAACCCAACCTTTTGAGGTTGCATTTTTATTGCAGCAAGACTTTAAGTGAATGTAAACCCCAAAAATGATGTTCATTGTATATTACCAGGATGTGTTATGTGGGGGAGGGGTGGATTTCTCACTTTTTATACTGTGGATCACCTCATATTATGATTAACATAACATATGATAAACATGTCCAAGCTAGATATGTAAACTTGTCACTCAAAGCAAGGAGAGAGAAACTGACTTTTTATTTAGACAGGTTTTTATCTGGAAGTCTGTTAACCACTTTCCGACCGCCCACCGCAGGTATACGTCGGCACTTTGAGGATGGATATCTCGGTAACGGCAGCAGCTGCTGCCACAACCGAGATATCCATCTCTTCTGTGGGCGGTCGGGTAAACGATAATGGCGGTCTCCGCGGCGGAATCGCCGCGAGATCGCCGTTATCGGTAGCGGACGAGCGTGCCCCCCCCCTCCCGCTGCGCTCCCGCGCTCTCCGCCGCTTACCGGAGCCGTCGGTAGCGGCGGAGGCGATCGGGTGCGCTCGTCTGGTCAGCGGGGATGCGAGTGAGGGAAAAAATTTCCCTCGTCCATCCCCGTAGCTCTGCTGGGCGGAAGTGACGTCAAACGTCAGTTCCAAACAGCGTCTTAAAGAGACATTTTTTTTTAAATGTCATTTGAAAAATGACATTTAAAAATTTTTTTTTTTTTTTTTGCATTTTAGCCTAAATATGAGATCTGAGGTCTTTTTGACCCCAGATCTCATATTTAAGAGGACCTGTCATGCTTTTTTCTATTACAAGGGATGTTTACATTTCTTGTAATAGGAATAAAAGTGATAATTTTTTTATTTTTTTTTATTTTAGTGTTAAAAATTGGTAAAATTAATACAAATAAATACGAAAACAAAAAAAAAAATGTTTTAAATCGCCCCGTCCCGACGAGCTCGCGCGCAGAAGCGAACGCATACGCGAGTAGCGCCCGCATATGAAAACGGTGTTCAAACCACACAAGTGAGGTATCGCCGCGATCGTTAGAGCGAGAGCAATAATTCTAGCCCTAGACCTCCTCTGTATCTCAAAAAATGCAACCTGTAGAATTTTTTAAACATCGCCTATCGAGATTTTTAAGGGTAAAAGTTTGACGCCATGCCACGAGCGGGCGCAATTTTTAAGCGTGACATGTTGGGTATCATTTTACTCGGCGTAACATTATCTTTCACAATATGTAAAAAAATTGGGCCAAATTTATTGTTGTCTTATTTTTTTATTTAAAAAAGTGAATTTTTTCCAAAAAAGTGCGCTTGTAAGACCGCTGCGCAAATACGGTGTAACAAAAAGTATTGCAATGACTGCCATTTTATTCTCTAGAGTGTTAGAAAAAAAAAAT
Source organism: Rana kukunoris (assembly GCA_029574335.1). Lineage (NCBI taxonomy): Eukaryota > Metazoa > Chordata > Amphibia > Anura > Ranidae > Rana > Rana kukunoris. The sequence continues at coordinate 422,704,161 of CM056051.1, read as the reverse complement.
ATATAATGTTTGGGGGTTTTAAGTAATTTTATAGCAAAAAAAAATGTTTTAGTCTCGTAAACACCGAATCTGAAAAACAGGCCCGGGGCTAAAGTGGTTAAGTTTCACTGAACAATAAAAGAGGATTGATGAGAGCTGGATTAAATCTGTGTGGCGAGACTTCTGGTTCCAGGGCCACATGGAGTAGCTGCTCCTCTCTTCAGCTCCCGCAGCCTGACTCCAAAACCGGCCTATAAAACCAGCAAACCCACCTCAAACCTCCAGCAGCGCCATCAGCCATCACCCAGGCAGGGATGGACAAGTTTGTGGAGAAAACTGGCGTGCGATCGTGCACGGGTGGGACAGCCGCAAATCGAGGCCCTGGCTTCGGCCTGTACAGATCCGACCACGGAAGCGGCTCCCGGGATTGAGGTAAGCGGCGCTTCGCCCCCCTCCTCCCCACAGACAGCTCAAGTTCCTTCACACACTGGGGACCCTAATATTGAGCTTATAGCCCAGGCAGTGGCAGCTCTTTTATCCGCCATGATCTCGACCTCTGTCTAGAAAGCCATCTGCACAGGCATGCAAAAGCTCCAGGCCCAATTATAGGAGCATACATCCAGGCTCAATGAGGTTGAGCATCAAATCACTAATATAGAGGAAGAATTGTATCGGGCCCAGTCCACAGAACGGGCCCAAGACAAGACGAACCGATACATCCTTGACAAGCTGAACGATTTAGAGAATAGGTGCAGGAGGAGCAACCTGCGTTTTGTAGGCATCCCAGAATCGCTGAAACCCTTGGCACTGACGGCTCTATGCTCAAATCGCATCCCTGAAGCCTTAGGCCTCCCAGGCCCCTGCACGGTCGAGCGTGCCCACTGAATGGGACTTTTTAATTCTGAGCGCAAGTCGCCTCGCCCCATTATCGCAAAGTATCTCAATTACTCAGTCAAAGCTCTCATCCAGCAGAAATTTAGGCAGTCCGGATCTCTCCAGATCAACGGCATGAAAATTCTGATCTTTGCGGACTACGCCATTGAAGTATCCAAGAAAAGGAAAGCTTTTCAACAGATATGCTCAGAGCTTCACCGCCTACTAATTAAATTCACCCTGGCGTTCCCAGCTATTCTCCGGCTTAAGGCACCCAACGGCTAGCAACTCTCCTTCCATGATACGTCTGCTGCGGAGGCGATTTAGTTTGCATGTGCCGCGCTATATAAGTTTTCATTAATTCATTCATTCATTCAGGCCTTCCTGAGATCACAACACTCGGGATCTAATCTTAGTCCTTCTCCCAGAGCAGCCCAAACTAATCGTGCCCTGGAACACAGAAGTCCACGTAAAGACTCTCCGAAAAGGTTCAGAGCTATTGCTCCGGACCAACAACTCTCGCCGTATTGACGGTCCTTCTGCCTCTTTCCACTGACCTGTTTCACCCCAGGATTTTACCCTATCCTATCCTAGCCTTGCCTCCTCCTCCCCACCGTTCGGCAAGGCTCCCGATAGGCTAAACTATTTTCTATTTTAGGTTATCTGTCCTTTCTTGAAATGTCATACTCTGTTTTATGGTTGCAACATGTACTTGATCTCTTTCACTTTGGCATCCCTGCCTGGTCCTTGCACCCTGCTCTGGCTGCCTTTTACCTCTTATCCACTGCCTGTATCATTGGTAGATTGCGGCATAACGAGTCCTGTGCTGGGAGTTGGCCTACTCAGTTTCTTGATTGTGTTTTTCAGTTTGTTTATTTTATTTATTTATTTTTAAGTGTATTTTTTTGTGCGTGAACTCGAGAGAGGAGCCGGACAGGCAGACCCTCCCCCCAGAGGCAATCTGCCATCCTTCTCCATGCCCCCGGGTGGCAATGGCGGGTGTGAGGGAGGACCTCCCACTCACTCCGCCCTACCTGCTCCGCTTGGGAGCCCAACGGGACTCCCCCTATGAGGAATTGATGGGGACCTTAACCACTTAAGGTCCTTCGCCTCTCTTTTTTTTAGGAGACCACATGGCCAAAGTGCTTGCGTGTTAAACCAATTACGTGTGCGTGCAAGTGTGGTGGTTTTTGTGGGGGGGTGGGCGGGCGTACTAAGCACAGGCTTACCTTGCATGGCACACCCACCGGGAGCCGGCCGAGACCACCAAACTCAATTCACCTGTAGCCGAGACCGGGATCCGAACCCTTGGCTGCAGAGGTGAATGGCTTATCAGTGCAGTGCCAATCACGTTGAGCCACCACAGCTCCCTCAGTTTGTTTATTTTCAACCCCCTCATTTTCTCCCCCCTCCTCATCTTTTTCTTTGCTTTCCACCTCACAGGCACCTGTTTTGCCTCGACTCACCTATTTAGTTAACGTTGGTTCCACCGTCCTACACATGCAGTCCATACACCATCGCCCGCTGAACAACACTACTGATACAACCCCGGCACACATCCTCCCAGCGGCCCCTTCAACATGAAAGTAGTCTCCTGGAACATTAAGGGGCTACACTCCCCAAATAAGAGAATGAGAATTTTACGCCACCTTAACCACTTAAGGACCGCCTACTGCACATTTATGTCGGCAGAATGGCACGGCTGGGCACATCAACGTATATATACGTTGGTTTCTAGTACCCAGCCGTGACCCGGTCCGAAGCTCCTGGTCCGCGGGACTCGCGGACCCGATCGCCGCTGGAGTGCGGTGATCGGTCCCCGGAGCTGAAGAACGGGGAGAGCCGTGTGTAAACACGGCTTCCCCGTGCTTCACTGTGGCCGCAGCATCGATCGTGTCATCCCTGTTATAGGGGGATGTGATCGATGACGTCGCACCTACAGCCACACCCCCCTACAGTTGTAAACACACACAGGGAACACTCAAATCCTACAGCGCCCCCTTGTGGTTAACTCCCAAACTGCAACTGTCATTTTCACAGTAAACAATGCAATTTAAATGCCTTTTTTGCTGTGAAAATGACAATTGTCCCAAAAATGTGTCAAAATTGTCCGAAGTGTCCGCCATAATGTCGCAGTCAAGAAAAAAATTGCTGATCGCCGCTATTGGTAGTAAAAAAATAATAATTAATAAAAATGGAATAAAACTATCCCTTATTTTGTAAACGCTATAAATTTTGTGAAAACCAACCGATAAACGCTTATTGCGATTTTTTTTTTTACCAAAAATAGGTAGAAGAATACTTATCGGCCTAAACTGAGGGAAATTTTTTTTTTTTATATATATATATATATATATATATATATTTTTGGGGATATTTATTATAGCAAAAAGTAAAAAATATTGAATTTTTTTCAAAATTGTGGCTCTATTTTTGTTTATAGCGCAAAAAATAAAAACTGCAGAGGTGATCAAATACCACCAAAAGAAATCTCTATTTGTGGGGAAAAAAGGACGCCAATTTTGTTTGGGAGCCACGTCGCACGACCGCGCAATTGTCAGTTAAATCGACGCAGTGCCGAATCGCAAAAAGGGGCAAGGTCCTTTAGCAGCATTTTGGTCCGGGTCTTAAGTGGTTAAGCGACTTAAGACTGACATTGCCCTTTTACAAGAAACCCACCTCTCCACCCCTGATTTCCAACGCATGAGGAAGCTATAGGTAGGCACAGTCCTCGACTCCGACTCTAATGGTCACAGAGCGGGAGTTATGATGCTCATAAATAAAAGCCTCCCCTGCAAGATCCTTTCTACAGATACGGACTCCGCGGGCCGCTTTTTTTTCTGCCCGGGTCCAAATTAGGGACCAGGGTCATGGTACTCACGAACGTTTACACACCCAACAACCCCACGAGTCAGTTCTTTGGGGATTTTACAAATTGGATCTTGCACGATCCAACTCTCCCACATTTGGTAGGCGGGGACTTCAATACCACTATGCACCTGTCGGACGACAGGTCTTCCCCTAGGCACTCACGGTCCTCCTCGACTACCAATGTTCAGACAATACTGGCATCGACGATGGACTCCCTGCACCTCCATGATATTTGACGCCTTCGCCACCCGGTGGACAGGGACTTTACCTTTTACTCTAATCCCCATAACTTATTTATAAGACTTGACTATTTGTTTTGCTCTGACGCTCTCCTCCCACTGATCTCTGACGCTGACATCCATGACATTCTGATATCTGACCACACTCCTGTAACGACCACGATTGATGACCCAGACTTACACACGAATCCCAAAATATGGCGTTTCCCTTCCTACCTCCACAACAATTCGGACTTCCAGCAACATATGGAAAAGGCATGGTCTGATTATACCTCCACAAATGCGGCACACTCCGATAATCCCAATCTTTTCTGGGAAGCGGGTAAAGCCTTCCTCTTATGCCGCATCCTTATAAAGAAACTCTGTGTGGCAAGACTGGGCATAGATGATAGGAAATCTTATATGTTGTAACATAAAAAATAAAAAAAATTGGGGTTTACATTCACTTTAATAAAGAATATTGATATCATCTTGGCGCCAGTAACACAAAACGTATTCTAAATGTTAGAGACAGAATATTAACCTAAAATCCAGGAAAAACACATAAAACAAATGCTATAAATTATGTTGCAATGAATAAAATAACTATTTGATCCCCAAGCAAAACTGACTTGGTACTTGTTGGAGAAACCCGTGTTGACAACCACAGCTCAAAGACATTTATTTTACCAAAAGGTTTATTAATTTCCATAGCAACTTCACAGCTTGACAGTGTAATGGATACATTACAAATAACCATAACAGAAAGATAGAATTTTATGAAGAAAATAAAAATGCTAATAATAAAAAAGGTAAAAAACAAACAAATGATAGATACATAAAGATAATTGGATATGCCTAGATCGCAGGAATGCCAGAAGGGCATTGTCCAATATTTAACAGATGTTTAACAAAGTCTATCTTAATGGGAGCCCAACTGTGAACAGTATTGGGCATATAGGCATGTAACCAACTCATCCAGGCCTATGAGAAATAAGTAGTGAAAGGGAGAAGAAAGAAGCAAGGTCTAAGATTAGCAGAGATGAAAAGGGTTAAGGGGGGTCCTTGCGGCGGGGAGCAAGAGCACATCAGATCAGAAGAAGGGTGGTGTCAAATCTAGAAGATTTAGTATAATCAACCCAGGGCTGCCAGACCCTGAGGAACTTATGCGTGTCTGAGAGGATAGCCGTCAGCTTTTCATTAACCATTATAATGTCCATGCGATTTTTAACCCCCCCCAAAACTTGGCATCGGTGTCTTCCATGTCCTTGCTATCGTTAGCTTAGTTGCAGTAAATAGGTGCAGAGCCAGTTGGCGTTCCAGGCGAAGCAGTTCTGCATTAAAATTACAGAGAAGAGCCTCAAGTGGATTTATTTTTTTAGGTCAGTATGGAGTATGTTTCAAAGGAGGGAGTAGACTCTGATCCATAACCTTCAGACAAGTCCACCAAATGTGCTCCATGGTGCCCTCCTGGGAGCACCCTTGAAAACGCAGATGAGAGTAGGCTGGAATAAAACCATCTGGCCAGTGTGTAGAACCACCTGTAAAGTACCTTTTTTATAGGCATTTTCTAAACAAAGAACGTTCTTTGAGCATTTGGATCTTGTTAAAGTCATGACCTGCCAGTCCTCTGGGTCTAGCTGTCTCTCTAGTTCTCTTTCCCACTGGAGGTGATAGGGTTGTATCAGTGTTTTTTTTTTTTAGAGGATATAATAGAGGAGTAGATCAGTGATATTAAACCTGAGGTTTGGGGTCGAGCCTTGCAAAAGCATTTAAAGGGGGTCAGGGTCTAAGGCAGCCATTCTCAACCAGGGTTCCGTGGAACCCTAGGGTTCCTCCAGAGGTGACTAGGGGTTCCTTGAGCTGTGGCTGATTTACCTCCTGTTTAATGGTGCCTACATAGTTCAGAGCCAATTCCACTTGGAGGAGCCAGTGGTATTACACCAAGGATCTTCATAGTTCTCTATAAGGGGGGCATTCTTACCATCACTGTAAAAAAGGGCATTCTTCTCACTGACCACCAAAGTAAGGGACGTTGTTCCCACTGACCCCCAATGAATGGGTTTTATCAGGGGTTCCCCCGAGACCTGAAAATTCTTTTTAGGGTTCCCCAGCAGTAAAAAGGTTGAGAAAGGCTGGTCTAAGGGGTCGGCCAAGATTTTATAAGTCCCTGGAGAAGATGTTGAATCTGTAGGTAGCTAAATTGTTCTCGTAAAGGGATCTTGTGTGAGGAGCATACCTTCTCGAATGATATTATCCTGGTGGGGGGTAAATAAGGGAGTGGATGTCGATAAAACCGTTAACCCCCAGCAGTTCTCCTGGTGGAAGGCTATCGCACCCCGGGGGGAACAATGGGCAATGGAGCATTTGGAGTAGCGGTGGATAAGGGGAAATAAGACCTGCCGAGTACATGATCGAGTCCCATAGACGATGGGAATGAGCCAAACATCGTCCAATGGGAATTTTGTGGTTTGCAAAGTAGCGGAATGAAGCTCTCTCCAGATATCTACCAGGTCATGACTTTGTAGAGAATGTGTAAAGTTTTTAGCATTGGGTGATGTAGCTTTGTGTTCCTTATTCAAAGCAGGATTCAGTGTTACATTGGAGTCACTCGCTAAGAGGAGAGTGCCTCTTTGGTGGGACTTCAACAAGGAGCAGATATATGTGAGAATATTTGGTTAATATTTGGAGCATAATAATATAGGATAGTGACTTCCGTGTCCTGAATAGTACCTTGTAGTAAAACGTACCTACCGTTTGGATCAGCAATCTCCTTACAGCAACTGAGGGGGACCGACCTGCGTATGGCTATTGGGACACCCATCTGTTTAGTCAGGCCATTGGCCAGAAAAACTTGAGGATACAGGGCATTAAATATTTGGGACAAGGGGAGGATGAGAAATGGGTCTCCTGTAGGCATGCTATATCCACTTTTAATTTTTTAAGATATTTAAAAACCTTTACCTTTTTTGGGGGGAGTTCAGTCCCTGTATATTCAGGGACAACCAGTTAAGTGTCATGTTACATGGGAAGTTAACCATATAACGTCTCTGTTCAGCCACCGCAAAGACCTAGGGAAAATAAATGAAGTAGAGAGGGAGAGAAGTAGAAGGGCATACTGCAGTGCATAAAAAGGCCAGGAAATGTGTAGCCTATTGTGCTGAAAAAGCATAAGTGCTACTAGTTGTGAGACAAAAGGTCCACAAGGGGTTGGATGTTGGTCGAGGCTGACGTCTCAGCTAAGTGCCAATGTATGGGAGGAGCAGTGGTCCGTCGGAACCACTCGGCATTGTTTTTTTTTAGTAAAATTAACTGTATAACTATGAGCACAAAACTTGGTGCACCAACTAAGGCACTAAAGAGGAACACAAACGTCTTAAGGTATGTGATTTTAAAATGGGTCTCTCTGCCTCCTCGAGCCCCCCTTCACTGTTGAGGCAGCCCAGGGTGAACGAGCGACTGAAACGATATTTAAGGTAACCCTTATAAGACTCCTAAACCTATAAAAAGGGAGAGACATACAATTGGTATGAAGAGTGACAAAGCGGTTTGGAACCAGACTACCCCCTTACAGGGGCAAGGGGCTGCTGTCAGCAGTCTGCAGTGCATTGGCAACTACTAGAGAGCTGATACAACCAGCATGTATATAACCAATAAAACAAAACAGAACCTGTCGTAAAGTCCAGTTGCTACGCTGACTGGCAAGGTATGGCAGAACCCTGCTGCAGTAGTGGCCAGGTGAAAACACTTCGACCACCTTGCAAAACCTCTTCAAGGGAGGCCAAAATGTCGTGCGAGATTGAGAACTCAACAACTATGGTCATTTAGGCCCCCAGCACCCGGGGTCACCATCTCACAGTTAGGATGGCCCAAGGAGGGGCACTGTTCTTTTAACTTCTTTAACGAATTGAGTGTAATTTCTATCAAGCGGAAAAACGAGCATCAGTGAGAGGTCAGTTCGGTCTGTTGTAGACTCAATGATGGCATGCTGGACATCAACGAATGCCTCATAGAGTGTGAGTCTGGGAGCAGTTAAAGGCAGGCTTAAGGTTCCTTGACATTATTGCTTACTTCTGTGTGAAACCGTCAAAAAGGGAGGTAAGTTTCATCAGCCCTTAGGGCCACCTTTGGGCCTGCAGATCACGCAGGGCCTGCGAACCAGGTTGAAATCTCTGGGGGGGCTGGGACGATCTGGGCCGAGAGGATGAAGAAGAAGCTTCCTCTTGGGAAGGTGGCATGTCCAGCTGCAATTCTCGGAAGTGACGTTTTAGGTAGGAGGGAGAAGAAGCGTGGAACTGGCAACCCACATGTGAGAATGAGCGTTTAAAGGGGAACCCCCATCTATATTTAATCCCTTACTAATATATGTTTAAATGCAACCCCTGTAGCCACGCTTCTCAATATTGCTTATGCCCCTTTGAGAAAAGTACTGACCATCATGTGGCCTCTTCTGTATGCATCCGCTCCTTGTTGTATTAAATGAATAACCCACCCCGAGCATCGGGAGTGTGCGGCATGTTGATTGTGCAGGCGCTGTGTACAGCTGTCGAAACAGCTGTTCATGCAGCTCGGTTTGCGCATGTGCTGCGCCTGCGCAGTCAAGCCCGGGCATTATCCGACGGGGACCCATCTTTTCAGAACACTGTATCGTGGACCAGGTCTCCCGATGGGGCGGGAGGCTCGGTAAAAGCAGCGGGAGTGGGGGGTGCTGAAGGGGAGCCCACTCCTTCTTGAAGATACAGGAGCATGCTGAGTATTCAGTGTGATGGACAGCTATAGGGGGCGGCAGTGGAATCTTTTTTGTATCACTGTCATGTGTATTGGTCAGGCAACACACTAACACCTTTGCAGCCATTGAGCTACTTGCTGGGTGCTCAGTGTGCTCTTATACCTTTCAGAAGGGGTGGGGCTCCCCTTCAGTCCACCTACCCTCACCTATACATCAGAATGCATATGCCTCCACTGTGGGGACACTTGTTAGTTATGTTAGGCACCACGGATACTAGGGTGCTGTGGCGAGGATCTATGGCTTACGAATGCATTTGCAAATGCATGCGGACTCAACCCCTATTTTTAACGCATACTGTTGGACAGGTTTGATTGGTTATCTGCGAGCTGATCAGTAAGTAAGCTTGGTCTGGGGGGGCCGCAACACCAGGGCGCAACATTTGGGGGGACGAAATTCCGCACCATCGAGTGTCGCCCCCCGGCTCTGTCCTCCCAATTTTGATCTGTGTCCCCGTGCTTAGGCCCCCATGTTTAATTTCAGACTGGCCCCTGGCGCTCTGTGATTGGGCGAATGGGTTCACGTGTGGCGGCAGGGCTGGCCTATCCCTGATTGCTGGTGGGCGGGGCTGGCCTCCACTTCGCTGTGAGTTGCGGCTGTCTTCTTCTCCTCCTCCCCTGGACCAGATCCCAGATCGTTATACCATCAGCGCTGATGGAAGAAAAGCAGCAGGTGAGAGACTTCCGTGAGTCATGCTGCTGGCCTGGGGGAGTGGACATGGTCTGGTCAGTGTGTAGTGTAGTGGTCTGGTCAGTGTGTTGTGTTGTATAGTGTAGTGGTCTGGTCAGTGTGTAGTGTAGTGGTCTGGTCAGTGTGTGGTGTAGTGGTCGGGTCCAGTGTGTGGTGTAGTGGTCTGGTCAGTGTAGAACTCAGGTTAATGCAGTGGTCAGTACAGGAATTGTGAAGGGTTAGTGTAGTGGTCAGTATAGGAATTGTGAAGGGTTAGTGTAGTGGTCAGTATAGGAATTGTGAAGGGTTAGTGTAGTGGTCAGTATAGGAATTGTGAAGGGTTAGTGTAGTGGTCAGTATAGGAATTGTGAAGGGTTAGTGTAGTGGTCAGTATAGGAATTGTGAAGGGTTAGTGTAGTGGTCAGTATAGGAATTGTGAAGGGTTAGTGTAGTGGTCTGGTCAGTGTGTAGTGTAGTGGGCTGGTCCAGTGTGTCGTGTAGTGGTCTGGTCAGTGTAGAACTCAGGTTAATGCAGTGGTCAGTATAGGAATTGTGAAGGGTTAGTGTAGTGGTCTGGTCTGGTCTGGTCTGTGTGTAGTGGACAGTATAGAACTCAGGTTAATGCAGTGATCAGTACTGTATAGAAATTGTGAAGGGTTAGTGTAGTGGTCTGGTCAGTGTGTGTTGTGTAGTGTAGTGGCCTGGTCCGTGTGTAGTGTAGTGTAGTGGTCTTGTCTGGTCCGTGTGTAGTGTAGTGTAGTGGTCTGGTCAGTGTGTAGTGGCCTGGTCCGTGTGTAGTGTAGTGGCCTGGTCAGTGTGTAGTGTAGTGGTTTGGTCAGTGTGTAGTGTAGTGTAGTGGCCTGGTCAGTGGGTAGTGGCCTGGTCAGTGTGTAGTGTAGTGGTTTGGTCAGTGTGTAGTGTAGTGTAGTGGTCTGGTCCGTGTGTAGTGGCCTGGTCAGTGTGTAGTGTAGTGGTTTGGTCAGTGTGTAGTGTAGTGTAGTGTAGTGGTCTGGTCCGTGTGTAGTGTAGTGTAGTGTAGTGTAGTGGTTTGGTCAGTGTGTAGTGTAGTGTAGTGGTCTGGTCCGTGTGTAGTGGCCTGGTCAGTGGGTAGTGGACAGAGTAGAACTCAGGTTAATGCAGTGGTCAGTATAGGAATTGTGAAGGGTTAGTGTAGTGGTCAGAGTGTAGAAATCAGGCTGGTCAGTACTATTGTAGGAAGGAAAGGGACAGGACTTGGGGAATTCAAAAAGCCCAACGGTTATTGGGTGCAAATGACTTGCTCTGCCCCGGCGCTGACAACCCATGCTACACCACTGCATGGCCCTGTTTATATCGCATGTAGCCTTCCAATGCAGCTTACTGCGAGGGCCAGTGGCGTCTTTTTTTTTTTTTTGTATCATTCAAATTATAGGCTGATCATTTCTTTGTCAGTGGGCAAACGCACAAAATCAGCAGGAGGTCAAATACTTTTCCCCCCCTCGCTGTATCTAGCCCTGCAACGAAGAAATCACTATGCATACCTTTTCTAAAGCCAAGTCTGGTTTCCAGCAGCGGATGCTGTGTGTGGGAGAGAATGATGTCACTCATAGTTACCGTTGTCTGCTGCCTGTCCTGTGCACACTGAAGCCGCCGCTGACAGCGCAGCGTGGGACCATACCGCAGCGGCTGCAGAAAAGTATAGCGATTTCTTGTTTACAGGGCTGTATAGATTTATTTTAGAATGTAAGTAGGTTTAGAGTTAGTTATGTTTTGTTGTGCTGACAAGAAGCATGCTGATAGAGCCGAGGGTCGCGCTCTATCGTGAGAATCGCGAGGCATTCCTGCGCACGTGACATGTGATGTTTGTGCGGTGTGATTATGAGCCATATGTTTTGTATGGCTCACATTGTGCGAACCAGGGCACAGGGAGGAGAAAGCACTTAACAAGAGTCATGGACTTATCACTGGCCAATCACAGGCTTGGGTCCTGGATGACCTGGGCTCAGAGGAAGTGGGATGAATGATGCTAGCCATCAGAGTGATGACATCTAATGGAAGTTCTACAGGGACCATCTGTGATTCCACATTTCACCAAAGGTGGATTCTGAGATTTTATCTACAATAAAAAAAGAAGCAGTACTAGATAACATGGGAGGTGAATGCTCTGTGTACAGCAGACATTATGCGGCATTTACAGCTTCTAGAGAGGAAGAATCACTCTAAGCCCCGCCTTCTTCCCATAGGCTTCCATATTGGCCACCTGTTACCATGGCAACACTGGGACGGTCGGATTTAAAATCGCAAAATACATTAAAACCTCTGCCTTCACTATGGCGTATTCTTTTCTTCCATGTAGTGCAGATTCGGAGGGAAGCCTCTAGAAGCCGGATTAAAAATATGTTTTATTAGCACAGCAGGGGGAGGGGCTAAACGTCACTCTCCGGGGTTATATCAGAGAAGAGACGGAGTCAGAAGGGCTGCATTTTATTTCAACGCCCCCATGTCTCCGCCCACTCCTTTTATGA